>CAUYLG010026986.1:0-98277 GCA_963573385.1 Cacajao melanocephalus
TGAACCTGGGAGGTGGAGGTTGCAGTGAGCCGACATTGTGCGGTTGCACTCTACCCTAAGCAACAAGAGTGAAACTTCGTCTCAATAAATAAATAACCACATTATTTCTATTTGATGTTCTCTCTGGATTTGTATATGCAATTTCCCTCTTTCATAAGGACACCTGTCATATTGCAACATGGCCCAGCCTGATGTCTTCATTTTAACTTGTTCACCTCTGAGAAGAACCTATCTCCAAATAAGATGACATTCTGAGGTGGTGGCAGGTGGAACTTCAACATATGAATTTGGTGGGGAGAATGAATTACAATTCAATCCAGTACAGACCTACCCAATTGTGAGCTAACAATGAGCGTTATTTGAAGCTGTTGAATTTGGTGTGATGGTATGTGCCTGTAGTCCCAGCTACTCAGGAGGCTGAGGCAAGAGGATGGCTTGAGCCCAGGAGTTCAAGGCTGCAGTGAGCTATGACTGCTCCATGGCACCCCAGCCTCTTTGATCTTGTCACTTAAAAAAAAAAGCCACTAAATTTGTAGCATAGCATAGAAAATTAATATAGTCTCCCTAAATATTATAGTTAGTACTGCCTGCTTTTAAGAGTCTCTTTAAGCCTGGCACGGTGGCTCACACCTGTAATCCCAGCACTTTGGGATGCCAAGTAGGGTGGATCACCTGAGGTTGGGAGTTTAAGACCAGCCTGACCAACATGAGAAACCTTGTCTTGGCCGGGCACGGTGGCTCAAGCCTGTAATCCCAGCACTTTGGGAGGCCGAGGTGGGTGGATCACGATGTCAAGAGATTGAGACCATCCTGGCCAACATGGTGAAACCCTGTCTCTACTAAAAATACAAAAAAAAAAAAAAAAAATTAGCTGAGTGTGGTGGCGGGCGCCTGTTGTCCCAGCTACTCAGGAGGCTGAGGCAGGAGAATTGCTTGAATCCAGGAGGTGGAGGTTGCAGTGAGCCGAGATCACGCCATTGCACTCTAGCCTGGCGCCTGGCGACAAAGCAAGACTCTGTCTCAAAAAAAAAAAAAAAAAAGAAATCTTGTCTCTAAAAAAAATAGTCTCTTTAAATCTATAGATTTCCCCTGCATCTCTTTTTTTCTCTCTTGCAATTTTTTACTGAAACATTTGGAATGGTTAATTTGTATCGCTTCCCATAGTTTGGATTTTACTAATTACATTCCTGTGGTATAGGTTAACAAGTTTCTTTCTTTCCTTCTTTCTTTTTAAAATGGAGTTTCACTTATTCCCAGGCTGGAGAGCAATGGCATAATCTTGACTCACTGCAACCTCTGCCGCCTGAGTTCAAGTGATTCTCCTGCCTCAGCCTCCTGAGTAGCTGGGATTACAGGTACCCATCACCACACCCAGCTAATTTTTGTATTTGTAGTAGATATGGAGTTTCACCACATTGGCCAGGCTGGTATTGAACTCCTGACCTCGGGTGATCCGCCCATCTCAGCCTCCCAAAGTGCTGGGATTACAGGCATGAGGAATTACGCCTGACACACGTGTCTTTTTTTCCTATAAATTGGTCGTTGCATCTAGAGTGTTAATCAGATTAAGGTTTTATGTTTTTGTTAAGACTTTCAGAGTACACAACTACAGTGTCTGTGTGTGTGTGTGTGTGAATTTATATAATTTTTAAGATAAGATGCCTTATGCAACATACTGATATTTCTGATTCAAATTCAGGAGATAGGATGTTACTCATTCTCTTCCATTTCACATCTGTAACTCCTTTTCCCTACACCAAGAATTCAGTTATCTGGCCACTGGGGATGATAAAATTTGAAAATCACATAATTACTAATTGCTTTGTCCCATGTTCGGAAACATTCTTAGAATAAAAATATAACATTACTGCTCCATATGATCACTAAAAACAGTTCAAAAAAGTTTTATTTTATTTTATTTTATTTTTATTATTTTTTGAGACTGAGTCTTGCTCTGTCACCCAGGCTGGAGTGCAATGGCGCAATCTCAGCTCACTGCAACCTCTGCCTCCCGGGTCCAAGCAATTCTCCCACCCCAGCCTCCTGAGTAGCTGGGATTACAGGTGCCTGCCACCACATCCAGTTAATTGTTGTATTTTAGTAGAGATGAAGTTGCACCATGTTGGCAAGGGGTCTCAAACTCCTGACCTCAAGCTATCCACCTGCCTTGACTTCCCAAAGTGCTGAGATTACAGGCCTGAGCCACTAAGCCTGGCGGAAAAAAAAAAACAAAAAAACAAAAAAACATTGTAAACATGCCCACACCATTTTCTCCCCCGATTTATAGGTCTACTGTGTCTACGTTGTTGCCGAATGTAACCATTACACTCCATACTCTCCCTTTTACTCCGCATCTTCTCTTAGTTCTCCATGTAAATGTATGTTTAACGTTCGCACCAGGCTGATGTCAATGTCTTTTTAGTCACTTTGGTTGCCTGAAGCTCATTTTCTAGTGATTCCTCAGGAAAGGCTTTGGGAACAACATTCTCTGGGTTCCTGCACATCTTTTTTTTTTTTTTTTTTTGGTTGTTTTTAAAACAGAGTCTCACTCTGTCACCCAGCCTAGAGTGCAGTGGTACAATCTGGGCTCACTGCAACCTCTGCCCTGCCCCAAGTTCAAGCAATTCTCCTGCCTCAGCCCCCTGAGTGGCTGAGATGTCAAGCATGTGCCACCATGCCCAGCTATTTTTGTATTTTTATTTATTTTTTTTTTATTTTTTTTATAAAGATGAGGTTTCACCATGATGGCCAGGCTGGTCTTGAACTCCTGACCTCAGGTAATCCACCCACCTTGGCATCCCAAAGTGCTAGGATTACAGGCATCAGCCACTGTGTCCAGACTGAGAATCTGCTATTTTTATACTTAAAAGTGAGTTTCACCAGATATAAAATCCTAGCTCAGTTTCCTAAATGTATTAATCCAGTTTTTCTGACAGAAAGTGTTGCTGTCTGTCTCTGTCAGTTCAGATTGCCATAATGAATAAATACCCTAGACTGAGTCGGTTTAAAAAACCCCAAATTTATTTTATCACAGTTCTAAAGATGGTAGGTCCAAGGTGACGGTGCCAGCAGGGTCAGGTTCTGGTGAGGACTCCTTCTCTGGCTTGCAGACTGCTGCCTTCTTGTGCTTCCTCACGTGGGGGAGGTGAGGAGAGACAGCGATCTTTTTCTTCCTAGAAAACCACAGTCTTATTGGACTAGGGCCCCACCATTATGACTTAATTAACCTTAATTACCTCCTAAAGACCCAGTCTCTAGATACAATCACAGTGGGGATTAGGGCTTCATATGAATTTGGGGAGGCGGGGCGGGGGGGACACACAATTCAGTCCAAAGCCCTGTCAAAAACTTCAATGGTCATTTTCCCCCATTATATGCCACTTGATCTAGATGGCAAGATGATTAGGTAACTGAATCATTCCGGGTTCTCCAGAGAAACAGAACCAATAGTATGTGTATATATATACATGTGTGTGTGTAGATATATATACACAAAGAGAGAGAGTTAGAGATTGAGGTTTATTTTGAGGAACTGGCTCACAGATTGTGGGGTCTAGCAAGTCTGAAATCTGTAGGCAGGCTGCAGGCTGGACACTCAGGCAGGAATTCTAGGTCATAGTCTTGAACAGACTTGAAGCAGAATTCCTTCTTCTCTAAGAAACCTATGCTTTTCTCTCTCTCTCTCTCTCTCTCTCTCTCTCTCTCTCTCTCTCTCTTTTTTCCCCGAAACAGTCTCACTCTGTCACCCAGGCTAGAGTGCAATGGTGCAATCATAGCTCACTGCAACCTCGACCTCCCAGGCTCAAGTGATCCTCCCACGTCGGTCTCCTGAGTAGCTGGGACAACAGGTGTGCACCACCATGCCAGCTAATTTTTGTATTTTTTTGCAGTAACAGTGTCTCACTATGTTGTCCAGGCTGGTCGTGAACCCCTGGGCTCAAGTGATCCACCCATCTTGGCTTCCCAAGGTGTTGGGATTACAGGTGTGAGCCACTGCGCCCAGCACTGCTTTTGTTCTTAAGGTCTTCACCTCACTGGATGAAGCCCACCCAGATTATGAAGGGTCATTTCTACTTAATGTCTGCCTATAGGAAACTTTGATCAGAGCTGCCAAACACCGTCACAGTCTTAAAAGAAGAACTTTAGACAAAATAAATGTAACAGTTTATTTGAGCAAAGAACAAATTCATGTATCAGGAAGCACGGAACCAAAAGGAGGGTATGAGCTCCACCCCAGCAACACGGGCAGTGAGTGGGTTCTTGTTGTTGTTGTTGTATTTATTTATTTATTTAGAGATGGAGTTTCACTCTTGTTACCTAGGCTGGAGTGCAATGACGCAATCTTGGCTCACTGCAACCTTCTTCTCCCAGGTTCTCCTGCCTCAGCCTCCTGAATAGCTGGGATTACAGGCACCCACCACCATGCCCAGCTAATTTTTTGTATTTTTAGTACAGACAGGGTTTCACTATCTTGGCCAGGTTTGTCTCAAACTCCTAATCTCAGGTGATCCACCCACCTTGGCCTCCCAAAGTGCTGGGATTACAGACATGAGCCGCTGTGCCTAGCTCAGCGACCTTTTATAGGCTGAACATAGAAACAAGGCAAATAAACTACCTGATTGGCTATTGCTGGGCATTTGACTTATTTGAATATGGGTCAGTAAGAGGTCCCTAGTTATGTAACCAAATGGCTCGTTGGCTGGTTGTGATCGGCTGCAGCCTGGTTCTGTTTTGGGTTTTCTTAATTAGTTACAAAAAATGCCTTCAGATTTACTCTCAGGCCAAGAGTAGTGGCTCATGCCTATAATCACAGCACTGTGGCAGGTGGAGGCAGGTAGATCACCTGACGTCAGGAGTTCGAGACCAGCCTGGCCAACATGGCAAAACACCGTCTCTACTAAAAATACAAAAATTATAGGCCAGGCATGGTGGCTCATGCCTGTAATCCCAGCACTTTGGGAGGCTGAGGCAGGCAGATCATGAAGTCAGGAGTTTGAGACCAACCTGGCCAATATGGTGAAACCCCATCTCTCCTAAAAATACAAAAATTAGCCGAGCATTTGGCATGCGCCTGTAGTCTCAGCTACTTGGGAGGCTGAGGCGGAAGAATGGCTTGAACTCAGGAGGCAGAGGTTGAAGTGAACCGAGATTGCGCCACTGTGCTCCAGCCTGGAAACAGAGCAAGACTCCATATAAAAAAAAAAAAAAAAAAAAGAAAGAAAAAAGAAAAGAAAAACAAGAAAAAGAAAAAGAAAAAAAATACAAAAATTACTGAGTGTGGTGGTGCATGCCTGCAGTCCCAGCTACTCAGGAGGCTGAGGCAGGAGACTTGCTTGAACCTGAGAGGCAGAAGTTGCAGTGAACCAAGATCACACCACTGCACTCCAGGCTGGGTGACAGAGTGAGACTCTGTCTCAATAAGAAAAAAAATATTATAGCTGGGTGTGGTGGTGCATGCCTGTAGTCCCAGGTATTAGTGGGGTGGAGGCAGAAGAATCGCTTAAGCCTGGGAGACGTAGGTTGCAGTGAGCCAAGATCTTGCCATTGCATTCCAGCCTGGGCGACAGAGTGAGACTCTGTCACACACACACAAAAAGAAAGAAGGAAAGAAAGAAAGAGAAAGGAAGGAAGAAAGGAAGGAAGGAAGGAAGGAAGGAAGAAAGAAAAGGAAAGAAGAAAGAAAGAAAGGAAAAAAGAAAGAAAGAAAGAAAGGAAAACAAAAAACTATAAATCAGGTACACAAGTTAATATTTATTTGGAATTGGAAATAAAATCACCACAAGTTACTGGAGCTAGAAGACTTGTTCCCTTTCTTCTGAGAACTCCTTGGGTGATTTATCAGCAATGCTCACACAGACCTGCCTGCTCTTGGCAATGTATCAGGGGCCTAGCTTGTAATGGCAGCATCTCCCTGACATTTTCTTCCTGATCTGCTCAGAACCAAAGAAACCTTGCTGTCTCCTAAGAGCAAGGGTGGGGCTGAGGGTTAAAGTGGATTTGGTTCTTTCTTTTGTTTTTTCCAGAGATGGGGTCTTGCTATGTTGCCCAGCTAGAGAGCAGTGGCTATTGACAGATGCAACATAGCACACTGCAGCCTGAAACCTCTGGGCTCAAGTCATCCTTTGGTGTCAGCCTCCCAAGCAGCTGGGACTATGGGAATGTGCCACCAAGATCAGCTGTTCTAGTTCATTCTTATACTAGGAAGACAGCCACCTTGCAAAATACCTCTCACGTTGCAAAATACAATCATTTCTTCTCAATATCTTCCAACATTTTAACTTGTTCCAGCATTAACTCAAAAGGCCCATATCCAAACTCCAAAATCTCAGCTGAAACTCAAATTTTCACCTATGAGCCTGTAAAAATCAAAAGCAAGTTATTTATTGCCAAGACGGGATGGGGGTACAGGCAATGGGTAAACATTTCCATTCCAAAAGGTAAAAATCTGCCAAAAGGCAGGGCCAACAGGCTCCACATGAATCCAGAACCCAGCAAGGCAGGCATTAAACCTTAAAGCTCCAAAATAATCTCTGACTCCCTGTCCTGAATCCAGGACACATTGGTGCAAGGGGTGAGCTCCCAAGGCCTCGGGCAGCTCCGCTTCTGTGGCCAAGCAGGGTGCAGCCTCCGTGACTGCTCTCACGGGCTGGAGTTGAGTGTCTGTGGCTTTTCCAGACTCCGGGTACAAGCTGCCCATGGCTCTACCATTCTCTGCCCTGGAGGGTCCCAGTTTCCATAGGGAGAGTCACTTATTAGAACCTCCCACCTCTGCTAGGGGCTAAAAAAAAAAAAAGTTCTAGGCTGGGAGCGGTGGCTCATACCTGTAATCCCAGCACTTTGGGAGGCCAAGGCGGGTGGATCACCTGAGGTCAGGAGTTCAAGACCAGCCTGGCCAACATGGTGAAACCCTTTCTCTACTAAAAAGACAAAAATTAGCCAGGCATGGTGGCACACACCTGTGATCCCAGCTACTCCAGAGGCTGAGGCAGGGAGAGTCACTTGAACCTGAGAGGTGGAGGTTGCCATGAGCCAAGACTGAGCCACTGCACTCCAGCATGGGTGACAAAGTGAAACCTTGTCTCAAAAAAAAAAAAAAGTTCTAAGAAATCTAGGGGAGGGGGGAAGAGAAAGGACATTAAAAATACAGATGATCCTTAAATATATAAAAAGATGATTAAGCCAATTTATAAAAAGAAAAAAATTCTAAGCACCATAAGATACAATTTCTCATCTATCAAATTGACACACTTTCAAAAGCCGGATACTTTCATCTGCCAAGGCCACGGGGAAGGAGGCAGCCTTGTCTAGTGCAGGAGGGAAGGAAAATGAGACAGTCTCGTGATGTGGAAACATTCAGAAAATGACAAATGTGTTTAGCCTTTGCCCTAGCTCTCCCACCTCTGGGAAGTTATCTCACGGTTATCTCTGACTAGCTACTCACTGAAGCATTGTCTGCAAAGCAAAAAGTGGGAAAGATTCCAATATTCTCTCTGTAGAGGGCAGATAAATACAACCTTGGAATAGTCACCCAGCAGAAGACTTCCCAAGTATAAAAATGAATGAGGCAGCTTTGTGATTTTTTTATTTGACAAATATAGGAGAAGCTCAGGAATATATTGCTAAGGTGCAGAACAGCATATACAGCTAACCTACTTTTCTTTTTTCTTTTTTGAGATGGGGTCTCGCTCTGTTGCCCAGGCTGGAGTGCAGTGGTATGATCTCGGCTCATGGCAACCTCCGCCTCCTGGGTTCCAACAACTCTCCTGCCTCAGCCTCCTGAGCAGCTGGGATGACAGGCATGTGCCACCACACCCAGCTAATTTTTGTATTTTTTAGTAGAGATGGGGTTTCCCCATGTTGGCCAGGCTGGTCTTGAACTCCTGATCCCTGGTGATCTGCCCACCTCGGCCTCCCAAAGTGCTGGGATTAGAGGCGTGACACACATCGCCTGGCCATTTCTTTTTTTAAAATGACAGGGTCTTGCTCTGTTGCCTATGATGGAGTGCAGTGGTACAAACATGACTCACTGCAGCCTCGGCTACCCCAGGCTCAGGTGATCCTCCCACTTCAGCCTCCGAAGTAGCTGGGACTACAGGCACACTCCACAATACCCGGCTAATTTTTATACTTTTTGTAGAGACAGGGTTTCTCTATGTCACCCAGGCTGGTCTCAAACTCCCGGGCTCAAGTGATCCTCCTAACTTGGTTTCCCAAAGTGCTGGGATGACAGGTGTGAGCCACTGCATCCAGCCAAAGAGTAAATTTCTTAAAGTGGGTGGTGAAAATAGGGTGGACAATGGCTGGGTGCGGTGGCTCATGCCTGTCATCCTGCACTTTGGGAGACCAAAGTGGGTAGATCACCTGAGGTTGGGAGTTTGAGACCAGCCTGACTAACATGGAGAAACCCCATCTGTACTAAAAATACAAAATTAGCCTGGCGTGGTGGTGTGTGCCTGTAATCCCAGCTACTCAGGAGGCTGAGGCAGGAGGATCGCTTGAACCCAGGAGATGGAGGTTGCAGTGAGCCGATCGTGCCACTACACTCCAGCCTGGGCAACAAGAGCAAAACTCTGTCTCAAAAAAACAAACCAAAAAAAAAAAACCAAAAAACCAAAAAAAACAAAGTCACCCATTGTACCTCTTCTTATGCCTGTTTATCTGTCAACTACGTGACTTCATTACCTCCTAAAAAATTAAACGTATAAAACCAAATGAAGACCGGGCGAGATGGCTCATGCCGGTAATTTCAGCACCTTGGGAGGCTGAGGTAGGTGGATCACTTGAGCTCAGGAGTTCAAGACCAGCCTGGGCAACATGGTGAAACTCTGTCTCTACCAAAGATACAAAAATTAGGCTGGGCACGGTGGCTTATGCCTGTAATCCCAACAGTTAGGGAGGTGGAGGCCGGTGGATCACCTGAGATCAGGAGTTTGAGACCACCCTGGCCAACAGGGTGAAACCTCATCTCTACTAAAAATATAAAAATTAGCCAGGCATGGTGGCACACACCTGTAATCCCAGCTACTTGAAAAGCTGAGGCAGAGGTTCATCTCTCGCTTGAACCTGAGAGATGGAGGTTGTAGTGAGCCACGATCGTGCCACTGTACTCCAGCCTGGGCAACAGAGCCAGACTCTGTCTCAAAAATAATCATAAATAAAATAAAATAACTCAATGAAAATGAAAATTCAGCATGCCAAATTATATGGAACACAGCTAAAATTGTTTTTTAGAAAGTTAGAACCTGAGGCCGGTGTGGTGGCTCATTCCTGTAATCCCAGCTAAGAGGCTAAGGAGAGAGGATTGCTTGAGCCCACGAGGTCATGACCCAATCTCTACAAAAAATCAAAAATTAGCCAGGCACAGTGGTGCATGTCTGTAGTCTCAGCTACTTGGAAGGCTGAGGTAGGAGAATCATTTGAGCCCAGGAGGTCGAGGCTACAGTGAGCCGTGATTGTGCCACTGCAGTCAGCCTGGGCAACAAAATGAGACCCGGTCTCAAAAGAAAAAGAAAAGAAATTTAGAGCATTAAGTGCGTGTATTGAAGCTGGAAGTGGTGGCACATGCCTGTATTTCCAACTGCTCTGGAGGCTGAGGTGGGAGGATTGCTTGAGCCCAAGAGTTTGAGGCTGCAGTGAGTTGTGATTGTGCCACTGCACTCCAGGCTGGGTGACAGAACAAGACCTTTTCTGCAAAAAGAAAAAAATACTGGCCAGGCATGGTGGCTCACACCTATAATCCCAACACTGTGGGAGGCCGAGGTGGGTGAATCACTTGAGGTCAGGAGTTCGAGACCAGCATGGCCAACATGGTGAAATCCCATCTCTGCTAAAAATAGAAAAATTAGCCGGGCATGGTGGTGCATGCCTGTAATCCCAGCAACTTGGGAGGCTGAGGCAGAATTGCTTGAGCCCAGGAGGCAGAGATTGCAGTGAGATGAGATCACATCATGGCACTCCAGCCTGGGCGACACAGCAAGACTCTGTCAAAAAAGAAAGAAAGAAAGAAAATTGAATATAAAATGTTTGAGATAAATACATGATTTGGAAACAAAATTTCTTTTTTTTTTTTTTTGAGACAGGAGTTTCACTCTTGTTGCTGGGGTTACAGGCATGTGCCACCACACCTGGCTAATTTTGCATTTTTAGTAGAAACAGGATGTCTCCATGTTGATTAGGCTGGTCTTGAACTCCCGACCTCAGGGGATCCACCTGCCTTGGTCTTCCAAAGTGCTGAGATGACAGGCGTGAGCCACCACACCCGGCCAAAATTTCTTTTTTTAATTAAAGTAGGCCGGGAATAGTGACTCATGCCTATCATCACAGAGGTTTGGGAGACTGAGGCAGGAGGATTGCTTGATGACAGGAGTTGGAGACCAGCCTGGGCAACATAGTCAGATCCCCATCTCTACAAAAAAAAATATGTAAAGATTAGGTGGGCATCATGGTCCATTCCTGTATGTAGCCCTAGCTACTTGGGAGATTGAGATGAGAGGATCCCTTGAACCGAGGAGTTCAAGGGTACAGTGAGCAATGATTGCGTCACTGCTCTCCAGCCTAGGTGACAGAACAAGACCCTGTCTCTCAAAAAAAAAAAAAAAAAAAAAAAAAGGTAAAGCAAGTTGGAAGAGAGCAAAATACGCTTGGTAAGTACTGTACATTTTGACCGAGTGCAGTGGCTAATGCCTATAATCCCACACTTTGGGAGGCCAAGACAGCCGGATCTCCTGAGGTCAGGAGTTCGAGACCAGCCTGGCCAACATGGTGAAACCCTGTTTCTACTAAAAATACAAAAATTCAGCTGGGCGTGGTGGTGCGTGCCTGTAATCCCCGCTACTCAGGAGGCTGAGGCAAGCAAATCACTTAAACCTGGGAGGCAGAGGTTGTGGTGAGCTGAGATCATGCCACTGCACTCCAGTCTGGGCAACGAGAGCAAAACTGTCTCAAAAAAAAAAAAAAAAAAAAAAAAAAAGCCAGGCGTGGTGGCAGGCTACTTGGGAGGCTGAGGCAGGAAAATTGCTGGAACCAGGGAGGCAGTGGTTGCAGTGAGCCGAGATCGCGCCACTACACTCCAACCTGGGCGGCAGAGCGAGACTACATCTCAAATAAATAAATAAGTAAATAAATGCACATTTCACTGTCCGCATATATGCTAGCCCCCATGTATGTTTGTCTTTAAATCTTTTTTTCTTCCTTTTTTTCTTTTTGTTTATCTTTAAATCTAATGTTCTTGGCCATGTGTGTTCCAGGGTCCAGTCCAGGATATCGCACTGCATTTAGTGTCAGGGATTGTTTTTATTTCACCGACTTAGCTTGGGGGCCTTGTCTGGCTGATGAAGGAGGACCTTCTGGGAAACATTTGTCCCTCACAAGTGGTTCTGTGAACACTGCAAACACTCCTAACTCTCTGGATGCGGCTACAATGTTAACATAAATAAGTGGTGAGAACGTAAGACCTTAAGAAGTCCCGCCAGAATCCACGCCCTCCCCCACCCTGCTGGCTGCTGCTTTTGTGAGCCCTTTTAGGGAAACTGGGAGAGAATGTTCTTAGCAGTTCTCCGCCAATTGAATCTGCAGACATTGATTGAGCCCTTACTGTGTGCATGGTCCTCTGATAGATGCTATGGAGGAAATCAAAGTTAAATGAGACCTTTTCCCACTTTTTAGGGCAGACATCCAGCCAGAGAGGCAGCCAGACCCAATGGGCTGCAACACCTTGTAGAGGTGAGAGGCAGGTCGCAGCAGCAGTAAGGGAGATGGGGCGATGCATTTCACCTGGGCTTCCTGGAGCAGGTGACTCTGAACCACGCCTTAAAAGAAGGGAGGATTTCAATGGTAAAGGCAAAAGGGAACTGTGTTCTGGGCTGAAGGAACAGTGTAAGCAAAGATACAGAGGTGTGAAAATTGGGGGCAGCTGCAGAGAATGGGCAGCCCAACATTCCTGGACTTGAATGTGTTATCAAGGAGAGAGGGGGCCCCAGAGAAGGCTTTGAATGCCAGGGCAGGAATCCACCTCCCTCCAGCAGGAGACTCCCACACAGCCAAGTAAGATCAGAGCTACAGCTGAGCTCCAGGGAGGAGCTGGTGGCGTGGTGCAAGGTGATTTCTCTTGTCTTCTTGGGGTGATGAGCCAGCCCAGGGTGTGGGGTCCAAGAATGGAAGTGAGGAGAGGCAGATGGGGAAAGGCTGAGGTGTGATAATAGGATGTGAGTGTGAGGATGAGGATGGGGGTGGTAGTTGGGGGACTGAGGCCATGAATCTCCTGGGCAGAGGAGGGGGTGTCTGTGTTGAAGGAGCTGTTGAGGTGAAGGTGCTGGAGGTCAGGTCCCCATGCTGGGGTCAGGCTGGAGCCTGGTGGCCAGGCATAAATGTGGCATCGTCAGTGAAGAGGGGGTGGCAATAGGTCCTCAGGGCAGAAGAGGAAAGAGACCAACCCACCTTGCAGGGCTTGTATCTTCAATGCCTCTGTCACCCCAGGATTTTTGACCCCTTGCATAACTTGTAAAGGAGTCCAGGCCCGTGGAAAGCCACACTGTTCGCTGAGCTGATGGACAGCACCATGCATGGACCTTTCTAGAAGCGGTCTTGTCATCTCCCAGCTCCTAGCCTCCCCAGGGCCCCCGCCACTTAGAATAAGGGACAAGCTGCTTGGCCTCACAGGAAAGGCCCATCACAACCTAGTGCCACCCCTAGTGCCACCGCAGTCCATTGCCCACCTTGCCCACTTTTTCTAGCCACTGACAACCTTCCCTGCATTGCAGCTCCCCCAGGAAGCCCCTTTAACTTCTGCAGCCCAGGGGTTGACTCCCTGGTCCCGGTTCAGGGAGAACTCGCTGTACGGATCTCTCCCCGCCGCCGCGCGCTGGGCTGTGGCTCCTTCATGGGCACTGCTGGACTGGAGCCCGCAGGGCCACATCCCACTTGCTCCCAGGGCTTCCAACCAGCAAATGGTAGTGAAGGAACAGGAAGTCCCATTTTGGGAGCCCCCAGCTAAACTGGGGTTCCAGTATCAGAGCAGCCAGCAACCTGCCCTAAGCGGAAAAGTTGGGGCTAGATGTGGGTGTGTGCAGTGCACCTCTGCTGAGACCAGCTCGGTCGCGGGGACCCCAACCCAGGCGGCGCTGAAGGAATTAAGAAACAGACACAGAGATAGCAAAAAGGTGTGGGCCATGACATTTTGGGCTGGATGATAAGAAAGGTGTGGGACGACAGGGGGATCTCAGCATTCCCAGCTGAGACCCTCAAACAGAGTGCGACCCAGACATTTATTGACAGCAAACAAGTGATAATCATCATTTAACTAAAAGCATTCTTTGCAAGGAACAAAGCATTCTTTACTAGTGGAAAGAAACAGGCTCTGGTGTTTATCTACTGCAGCTGGAGCATGTTGTTAAGGCATGAGGCCTCTGCTATTGTTTGTGGTTCAGAAGCACCCCAAGCAGTCTTCTGCCCAAGAGCTGGCCAGGTATTTCTTTCTCTTGCTCCGGTAAACGAACTACCTCTAACAATGTGCGTCTCTGCCATCACGAGGATATCTCAGTGCTACAGATAGCCTGTATCTTTAAGGCCTGTTTATGCCAGCTTAGGGCCTGCTCCCATCACACCTCTCACGGGACACTTCTTCGTGTACCTAGTGGACAATCTCATGCATAGTGTCTGACCAGTGACCAGAGGTCCCTCACATGGGAAACGTCCGTGTCCAGTTTATGTTGCCTTACCACCTCACTCTGGCACTGGGAGCCTGGCTTAGGGAAGCCCCTGGTTGTTCTGATGAAAAGTGCAAATTCAACCCACCACTCCAGCAGGAAACAAGTCCAAAGATGTTTGATACAGAACCTGGGCAAGAAAGGTGTAATGAAACTGGAGGAAAGTCCTCGTCCCTGGGCATAGGAGGCAGGAGTGAAGAGTCGGGCAGAGAGAGATGAGAGCGCATGGTAACTAACAGTAGATAGAAGGGAAGAGGTCATGGTCAGTACGTTTGCTGGCCAAATGCCTGACTGTTCTTTTTAAAGGAAGTAGCAGGAAAGCAGTCTGCTACGCAGGAGCGATGCCTCTAAGTGTTCTTTTCTTTCATTTTTTTTTTTGTCTCTTTTTTTCGGGGGGGCGGTGCTGAGACTGTGGGGTTTTCTAGATCTTTTCTTTTTTAGTGGTTGTGGTATGGTGCGGTGGTGGGGGAGGGGGTAGGTCTCACTATGTTGCCCAGCCCTGGTCTCCAACTCCTGGCCTCAAGCAATCTTCCTGCCTTGGATCACAGGCCTGAGCCTAATAGTACCCTGTCAGGCCTCCAAATTCTTATCTCTGCAGTCATTTTGGGCGTGGTGTAGGCCTGGAAACTGGGCCAAGGGGTGACTGAGCCCTGCTTCTGGTAGAAAAAATTTAGATCTGATCAAAATGTTATCTGATAACATAATTGTGTCATCAGTGAAGAGGGTGTAGCAATGGGTCCTCAGGGCAGAAGAGGAAAGAGATTAACCCACACAGGGAGACAGACCAATTCACATGGCCATGTCCTCAATTCCACTGTCATCCCAGGATCTGGATGCCTGATCAAAATGCATGCCAAGGCAACATAAAATCCTAAGAATTCACTACCAGTACTCGTTCTTATTTTTCTTAGCCTTGCTTTCCCTCCTTCACTGCAGGATTTAGTACGTGAATCTGCTCACCCCAAACATCCTCTTCAGAACTTGGGGTTTCCGATCCTTTCCAGGCAGGTATGCGTAATCCCTCACTTGGAGGGTTCCTCCACGTCCCGTTTATACATTCATTTGCTCATCTGTACAACTATTAAGACTAGCTTGTACCAGGCTCTGCTGAGGACCCCAGGACACGGTGGGGACACAGTGGACACAGGCTGTCCGTCCGTCAAGGGGGCCAGTAAGCCACTAAAAGAGTAGCCTTCAACCCTGTGGCGCCGGCCAACAAGCACCCATAGGCCTAGCTCGCTATGGCTGCTCTCTGGGCCTGGGCCAGCAGCTCCTGGTCCCACGCGGGCGCGGTGGCAGCTGTCGGGACTGCCCGGGAGTCGGGGCCCTGGTGGGCAGCCGGTGGGCGCGGACAGGGCGGTGCGAAGGCGGGGCCTGCTGAGTGGGGGCGGGACCTGCTTGGGGCGGGGCCTGCTGCGTGGAGGCGTGGCCTTCCTGGCACGGGGCAAAAAGGCCTAGGGGCAGGGCCCGGAACTGTGGGCGTCCCTCCCCTCCCGCGACCTAGCTGGGCGGGAGTGAAGGCCGCACATTCGCCGGACCAGAGCGATGGGTGAAAACGCCCTACCAGGGCCCCTTAGACTCGAGTGGGACGGGGAGGCCTCGCGCGAGCCTTCGCAGCTGTTTGGGACCGTGGAGGAGGACGGGCTGGAGGGGAGGGTTCGCCGACCGCGTCGCCCTCCTGGGTGTAGCAGCTCCTTCCTGGGCAGTCTCGGGGCGTGAGAGCGCGACCGGCCAGGAAGTGGGGGCCCCGAGACACGACCGCACGTGGCCTTGCAGGGTTCCGGGAGCCCGAATTGGCCGAGCGTGTGCGTGGGTGTCGGGGGCGCGCAGGTCTCCAGCCCTGTGGGGGCGGCGGTGGGTCCTGGAGTCCCCCCGCCTGCCATAAATTTTCGCTCCATCCTTGTCCCCCAGTGTGACCTTGGGCATGTACTGCTGCTCCCAGTGCCTCAGTTTCCTGCTCTGGGGAGTGAGGGTGACAGTGGTCCCACCCACTGCATGTGTGAGGGTTCGGCACCCCTCCGGAGCCTAGGAAAGGCTTAGGAAACTAAGCCTTTTTTACTCCGGTTTTACGGGAAAGGAAACAGGCTCAAGACGTTTTAGTAACTTGCCCAAGGTCACCTAGTCAGCAAGTGGTAGTGTCCAGGCCTGGCCAACACTCCCCCACCCCATTCTAGAAGGTTCTGCCTCAGCTCAAATGGGGTGCACGCTGTGAGGGCTGTCCCAGGTTTTTCCAGCCCAGCTTATCTTTCCCTCCTCTGGGAGTCCCCTCACCCATGTCTGGCATTCTCTCCCTAATACCCTCTGGGGGCAGCTAAGGGTCTGAGTCCCTCTGGGCATGAGCCCCTGACTCAAGCCCATCAGGCAGAAATAAGGAGCTCAGGGAGCGCCAGCTTCATGGATGAATGACTGAAGGAATGAAAGTCCGGCTCTGTCTTTCAGGTCTGAGCTCAGAGATGAAGCTGGCTGTGCCCTGGGGCCACATCGCAGCCAAAGCCTGGGGCTCCCCGAAGGGCTCCCCAGTTCTCTGCCTGCATGGCTGGCTGGACAATGCCAACTCCTTCGACAGACTCATCCCTCTTCTCCCGCAAGGTGAGGCTGGGAGCCAAGACGGCAAGGGGGAGGTCTGCAGGGGAATGAGGAAGACCGTGAGACAGCTGGGGTAGACACCTCTTCCTACCCTCCAACCTGCTTCTTTCTGTTTCAGACTTGTATTACGTTGCCATGGATTTTGGGGGTCATGGGCTCTCATCCCATTACAGTCCAGGTGTCCCATATTACCACCAGAACTTTGTGAATGAGATCCGAAGAGTTGTGGCAGGTAAGAAACAGTGTCTTTTTTGGGCAGTGCTCTGGGATACGCCCTCTTATCATTGGTGTGAGGGTAGGATCCAGGAAGCAGCGCTGGCCTGGGAGTGGGTGCCTGGGCTCTAGCCTCAGATCTGCCAGCAATTCACGGGACACCTTGGGAAAGTTGGAGAAGAGCTTGCTTCTTCCGGTGGGTCCCCCAAGCTGGTCTCCTGGGTGGACACCCCAGAGGCTGGGAAGCGATTTCCCGAGCCCAGGGACTGGCAGCAAGAGGGCACGCTGAGCCTGTGCCCAGTCAGACCCTCTGGCTCCTTGCATTTCCAGCCTTGGAATGGAATCGATTCTCCATCATAGGCCACAGCTTCGGTAAGTGCACTGGCCAGGAGCTGACTGGGTCCGAGGTGGGGCTGGGAGGGAAGGATGGGAGCTGCTGCCCCGCCCCTTTCCCCTGAACTTCTGAGAACTGCAAAGAGAGGGTAGGGTCAGTCAGAGACTGTGTGCTCTCTGACCTCAGGCAACACCTGCAAGGGACACATGGATGAGGGAAATATGAAGAGGCTATCGGGGCTCAGATACTGAGCCCCCAACCACCCATATGGAGCTCCCTGTCCCTGCCGCCGGTGGGAAGAAGCTTTAGGGTCTACAGCTGAGGAGGGAGAGAGGGAATTGGGAAGAAGCTTTAGGGTCTGCAGCTGGGGAGGGAGGGCGGGAATTGGGAAGAAGCTTTAGGGTTTGCAGCTGGGGAGGGAGCGAGGGAATGTCACCCATAGCTCTGTTGTCCCCCAGGTGGCGTCATGGCCGGGATGGTGAGTAGATGGCTTTGTCTGGTCAACTGGGGGTCCCTTGGGTGGGGGTGGGGAGCGCAGAGAAGAAAGGGGAAGGTCCCTGGGAAGTGTCTCCCAGGAAGTGCCTCCTCTGGTCACGGTGATAGTTATACCAGGAAGTTGGTGTAAACGGCAGGGACTCCTGGTGGAGTTAATGCTTCCATCCCTGATACCCTGTCCCCGAGCACCCCAGAGTCCAGCCAGGGTCTGGAGCTCAGTGCTGGGTGCAGACCTGGGGGGTGGGGGAAGGCACACCACGGGATAGAAGATTCTCCTTCTGATCTCTTGGTCAGCACCCTCCCCCAGCCTAAAAGATGTTTCAGGAAACACTAGGGTCCTCAGGGAAAAGCAGGGAGTGCCCTTTCCTTCTTCCCCACACTCATTCTCCCCTTTTGGCCTCCTCACAGTTTTCCTGTACCTTCCCCGAGATGGTAGATAAACTCATCTTGCTGGACTCCTTACCATTTGTCCTGGACTTTCATGTGAGAAGCTGGGCTTTCATGCATGCGGTCAGTGGGGAAGACCTGGACCCCGGGCAGTGCTCTCAGCCCTGTCTCCTTTGGTGGACACTAGAGAAGCAGGAGGAGATGGCAGAGGGTGGGAAAGGGGGGTCAGGGACCTGCCCCCCAACATAGGACAGTCTTTTGCTACTTATACCCCTAGGAGTGGTCAGGAGAAGGGGTGCGGGGGACCCCTTGGAAACTGTGTGTGTGGCCTGGGATCTGCAGAATGCCAGGCTGGTCATGCAGTGGCAGGTGGTGGAAGAGGGCAGGAGCCGTGGTGAAGGACACTCTAGGGCACACAACTGTGCAGTCACACCCAGTCAAATGCCTTAGCACTGTGTACACGTTGCACAACCACACATGACAGCCCTAAGTGTGGACTGACGGGACAAGTACTGACCCCTCTGGCCACCACTATCAATCATCAGTACTGTCCCTGCACCCGAGTCCTGGCTTGGTGGTTTATCTGCTGGGTGACCCTTGGCAAGTTACTTTGCCTCTCTGGGCCTTAGTTCCCTCACCTGTAAAATGAGGTTGGACTCGATGACCTGGCCAACTCTGACATCCTGTCATGTTCTTGCCAAGGGCTCAGCCTCTTGGTTGTGACACAACTCTCACCAGTTTCAGTTTTCTTGTCCATAGAATGACCACAGATCCCATAAGAGCAAGAATCACGTCTGTCCCTTTGTCACCACATCCCCAGTCCTGGCACCTAGTAAGGGCTCAGTCAGTGTTCCTTCCATGAGCTCAGCTAGCTCAGGGGCCATCCTAAGGATCCAATTCACAGATGGCAGGCAGTGGATACTCCCTTCTTTGTGCGTTTCACCCACTGAATTAACAAGCGCAGTGCCCCTGGGGGTTTCCTCCTGGGTGAGTCAAGGGGGGCATTTGGTCCTCTTGTCCTCCATTCTCAGGGGTGGGTGGATGGGAGTTGCCCCCCCACCCCGGCACCCCCAGGCAGCGGGCCCTTGGCTGTCCTCAGAGTGAGCCACACGTGGTGGGGGGCTTGGCAGCTTCAGAACCGGGCTCCTTCTGCCGTTCCCTTTCTGCCACTGAGAATGATGGCATTCGTGAAGCAGATGAAATCGCCAATCCCAGATGGTCCATGGCCTCCGGACCCTAACTTCATGCCTTTGCAAAGCCCTTGGCAGTTGACAGAGATTCCCCTTTCTCTCTCGTCATCCCACCTGATTCTCAACTGTCCCTGGCCAGGCTGGCCGTGAGAGATGAAGAGGAAGCCTTGTTCAGAATCTTGGGGCTGACCAGCCGGGCTGGGTCTGTGTCCCCCTCTGCCGAGAGGGGCTCAACTGAGAGGACAGGGTCAGGCAGGAAGGGCGGGGCCTCGTCTGCAGCCCGGAGCCCTGCTCACCCAGCCAACTGCCTCCTTAGGAAGTGGAGAATTTGCTGACCTACAAGCGGAGAGCCATAGAGCACGTGCTGCAGGTAGAGGCCTCCCAGAAGCCCGCGCACGTGGTCAGCCCAGAGGAGGTGCTGCAGGGGTGAGCGTCCAGTGTGGGCAGGGAGCGAGGGTGTGGAGCCGCGGGGTCCAGGGAGAACACCCCGTGAGACGTGGGGAAGCTTCTTTCTCCCTCTTGCCCAACAAGCCTGTTTCTCCCTGGGGTCACACTGAGCACCAGGCTTCCCAGGGTCTTCAGGAACACGATCTGCCTTTCCCTCTGCCCCTGTTCCAACCATGCCCTTTACTTCCAACATCCCTCCCCACAACCCTCCCCCAAGCACACGCTGCTTGCTTCCACACGTTCTCTCCCCTCTGGGACTCCAGCCTGGGACTCCCTTACCTGGAATTCTCCCCTGCCCTTGCTCACTGGCTACCCCAATCCTTGGGGCCTCAGCTGGGAAGCCTGCCCTGATACCCCCAGGCGAGCGGCCCCTCCCTGCCCTACGGGTAACCACACTGTCCGATAAGAGCCTGCTGACCGTCCTGGTATCCTGAGGCCTGTGAGCCCCACAATTCCCAGTGTGGCTGCCTTGGCCATGTTGTACCTCCCGCATCTGGCAGTGGCCCTGGTAGGTCAGAGCTCCATAAATACTTGTTGTTGCCTAAAGGAGTAGAAGCACCCCACTGCCTTACCCTACGCACATGCACAGACAGCCCCTGTGAACGTGCCACTGACACACAGGACACAGGCCAGGCGCAGTGGCTCACCCCTGTAATCCCAGCACATCGGGAAGCTGAGGCAGGAAGACAGCTTGAGCCCAGGAGTTGGAGACCAGCCTGAGCAACATAGTGAGACCCTGTATCTTAGACAAACAAAAAATTATCTGGTCATGGCGGCGCACGCCTGTGGTCTCAGCTACTGGGGAGCCTTAGGTGGGAGGATTTCATAGCCCCAGGAGGTCAAGGCTGCAGAGAGCCGTGATCACACCACTGCACTCCAGCCTGGGCAACAAGAGCCAAACTCCATCTCAAAAAATAAAAACAAACACAGGACATATGCACCCTTTTGCTGCTCTTCTCTCCACTTTTCTTTTTGGGGGACCAAGTCTTGCTCTATTCCCCAGGCTAGAGTGCAATGGCACGATCTCAGCTCACTGTAACCTCTGCCTCCTGGGTTCAAGTGATTCTCATGCCTCAGCCTCCCAAGTAGCTGGGATTACAGGCACACACCACCATACCCAGCTAATTTTTATATTTTTAATAGAGATGGGGTTTCACCATGTTGGCCAAGCTGGTCTCAAACTCCTGACCTCAGGTGATCTGTCCACCTCGGCGTCCCACCGTGCTGGGATTACAGGTGTGAGCCGCCACACCTGGCCCTCCTCTCCTTTTTAATCTGACCACCTTTTTATCGGCCTCAGGCACCCAGCATCCTTCTGTCTCCCCCAGGTTGCTGAAGAAGAATAGCCATGTGAGTGAGAAGTGTGGGGAGCTCCTCCTGCAGAGAGGAACCACGAAGGTGGCCACAGGTAAGGGACTTGCTGTCCAAGGCCATTGTATATTTGTCACTATTCTTACCGAGGATGTCAAGGACTTGCCCGCAGACCAGGCAGGATACTAAGCATTTTGCAAACAGTGTCTTGCTCAATCCCCCTCCTGCCTCATCCCATTTACAGCAGGAGAAACTGAGGCTCAGCATTGCCAAGCAACCCAGGCGAGGTCATACAGCTACTGCACATCCCAGAAAGCCACGCTCTGGGAGAATTTGGTCAGGTGTCTTGGACTAAATGTTGCTGAATGTTGTGGCAATGCTCTGCTGGACCTGGGATGGGTGCCCAGCACCAGGGGCAGGTTGTGAGGACATCCCAGGGGTCAAGTGACTTGGGAGAGGCTTTTCGCAATGGAGAGGTGGAGCTGGTGTGTCGACTTCACAGCAGCTTTCGGCACAAGCAACTTCTGTACTTTGCTTTTTACCTAGGCAATTTCTTCCTTTTTCCTTTCCTTTTCTCTTTTTTTTGAGACAAGGGTCTCTGTCACCTAGGCTGGAGTGCAGTGACACCATTATGACCCACTGCAGCCTCCACCTCCCAGGCTCAAGAGATCCTCCCACCCCAGCCTCCTGAGTAGCTGGGACTACAGGTGCAAGCCACTGTGCCTGGCCCAGGAAATCTTTTCTAAGGCTCCGCTACGTGCCCGGCTCAGTGAGGCTGCAGTGAGCAGGAGCAGAGCGTTCCTCTCTCAGTGGGGCCTCCAGCTTCACAACTCCTGGGGCTGCTGCTCACAGTGAGGGAAATGGCGCCCCCTGGAGTTGAGCAAAGAGAAGTCCGGGCAGGGGCCTCAGTTCTCGGAAGAGATAAGGTACATGAGCATTATCTCTAGGAAGAGATAAGGTGAGACATTCTCTAGATGTAAAGAAGGAAATGCACAGGGCCCTGGAAGAGACCCCATGGTGGGGCCTGCTCCAGAGGGGGAGTCTAGGAAGCAGCTCTTCCAGTGTGGGGGAACAGCTGGAGGGAGACAGTGTCGTCAGATGGAAAATGTGCTAAGTTGGGTGAAACAGCCTGGCTTCCTGACACTGCCAGCTGGGTGATCTGGGACAGTCCCCCCTCCACTTTTAGACTCCCCTGGTTTGCTCAGGTGACAAGGTCTTGGGATTTTTGCTCATCGGGTCAGGCAAGGTGGGCATGTGCCTTCCCTTTTTAACGTGCCGAGTGAGGCAGGGGTCAGAAACCCAGAACCTGGGGACAGGGTGGAGGCATGTTGTGGGTGTCACCCTGCTGGCTCGGATGGAGGCTGTGGGATGTGTAGGGACTTTGGAGCTGGAGCCAGTCCACCCTGGCAGGCCGCTGGGCCAGTGCTCATCAGGTGGGAATTCAGTCTCTTGCTGTTAGAATTTTCCACTTGTTTAGCTCTGCAGCTGATCTGCTGAGTTGTATATTTTTAGGTGTCATGAATCCAGAAGTGGACAGCACCTGCTGAGGGTTAAGGAGCTGCACCTGTAGGCTGTTCTGGCGTTGGGCTGCCAGTTTGGGACTGTTGGGTCTTTGTGATCATCCGTGAACCCTTATGTTGCCTCCCTGCAAACCCATCATGGAGAGGGGAGTCGAGGACCCCTGGCCCAGGCTTCTTAGACGTGCCTCACACAGATGGCTGATGGAGGGAGCCCCAGGCGCTGAAGTGGGCTAATCTGGAATGAGCCTGGGGAATCCGATTAGGACCAGGTCACAGGAAACGGTGAATGCAGGACGCTGACCAGGCACCCCTGTGTGGGTGGACGAGGGAACAGGCAGAGGGAGGGCTGAGAACGAGGTGTGATCCCTGGGTCTGGGGAAGTGGGCAGGTGGCTGGAACGTTGTGTGCAGACCACCCCTCTGCAGCAGTTCTGGCCTTTAGGGACCCAGCGTTAACCTAAAAAGACAGTACTGGGCTGGGCGCGGTGGCTCCTGCCTGTAATCCCAGCACTTTGGGAGGCTGAGGCAGGTGGATCATGTGAGGTCAGGAGTTGGAGACCAGCCCGGCCAACATAGTGAAACCTCCATGTCTATTGAAAATATAAAAATTAGTCGGGTGTGGTGGCAGGTGCCTGTAATCCCAGCTACTCAGAGGCTGAGGCAGGAGAATTGCTTGAATCCAGGAGGCAGAGGTTGCAGTGAGCTGAGATTGCACCACTGCACTCCAGCCTGAACTGCAGTGAGACTGCAGTTGAGACTACAGTGAAACAGAGCAAGAATGTCTCAAAAAAAAAAAAAACAAAACAAAACCGAGCTGCATTACATCACAGTTTGGAGGCCAGGGTCCAAGGTTAAGGCCTCCGCATGGCTGGTTCCTTTTGAGGGCTGTAAGGGAGAATCCGTTCCTGCCTCCCTGGCCGGTGGGAGCCTCAGGCTAATTTTTGCATTTTTTGGTAGAGATGGGGTTTCGCCATATTGCCCAGGCTGGTCTCAAACTCCTGAACTCAAGCAATCCTCCTACCTCGGCCTCCCAAGTGCTGGGATTACAGGTATGAGCCACTGTGCCCAGCTGACCCTGTCTTCAAAACAAAACTATCTGGCCCCTGAAACTCCCTGCTGAGGGGGATGCTCAATTCTTCGTCATAAGCTGGGCTGGATTCAGGCTGCAGGTAGGATTTAACTTGTGCAGTGTAAACAAAAACATTTGGCATGGGGAATTTTTAATAAATTGCCCCTGTTTTATTTTTTATTTTACTCTTTTTATTTTTTGGAGGAAGGGCACAAGGGCTTTTATTTTAAATAGAGTTTATGTAAAAATACAGATTTCCAGTTCTTTTTTTTTTTTTTTGAGAGAGTGTCTTACTCTGTCGCCCAGGCTGGAGCATAGTGGTGCGATCTCAGCTCACTGCAACCTCCGCCTCCTGAGTTCAAGCGATTTGCCTGCCTCATCCTCCTGAACTGCTGGGACTACAGGTGTGTGCCACCACAACAGGGTTTCACCTGTTAGCCAGGATGGTCTCGACCTCCTGGTCCACCCACCTCAGCCTCCCAAAGTGCTGGAATTACAGGCGTGAGCCACCGTGCCCAGCCTCCAGTTTCTTCTAAAAACCTGGCAGATCTGGCAATACATTCTGTATTCCCCATGGGCAACAGCTGACCACACAGAGACTCCACTGCCTGTGCGATGGGCACTGTGCCCAGTCTGGCAGGCCTCTGCTGGCATCTGAGTCTGTGACCTTGGGAGGACCCAGCGGGAGGGAAAGGAGTGAAAGGTTTTGAGTTTGCTGGGCCTGCCCTGTGGTTCCTCAGAAAGCCCAGGGCACCAGGCTGGATGTGCTAACACTTCTCGGGCCTGTGGGTGGCAGCAGCAAAGACCCTGTCTGCTCAGCTGATGACACTGTCACCCACAGAATGGCCAGGAGTTGGCCCATCTCACCCAAAGGCTGCAGTGAAGGCCCTTGGGGCTCAGTCTGTTTGCAGATGAAGAAACTGAAGCCAGAGAGGATCTAGGGCCTCCTTTCTGTGCGCGTCCGGGGCTGATGGTCATATCATCCATCCTGACCCCCTGCCAGCCAGGTGCTCACATTAAAAAAGAGCGGGCAGGGCCAGGGCCAGGGGCGGGGGCTCACACTTGTAATCCTAGCACTTTGGGAGGCTGAGGCAGGTGAATCAATCACCTCAGGTTGGGAATTCGAGACCAGCCTGACCAACATGGAGAAAGAAATTCCATCTCTACTAAAAATACAAAAATAAGCTGGGCATGGTGGTGTGAGCCTGTAGTCCCAGCTACTTGAGAGGCTGACACAGGAGAATTGCTTGAACCCAGGAGGTGGAGGTTGCAGTGAGCTAAGATCGTTCCAATGCACTCCAGCCTGGGCGACAGAGCAAAACTCCATCTCAAAAAAAAAAAAAAAAATTAGTATAGTAGCATATGCCTGTAGTCCTGGCTACTGGAGGCTGACGTGGGAGGATCCCTTGAGCCCAAGAGTTCACAGCTTCAGTGAGCTATGATCATGCCAATGTACTTCAGCCTGGGCTACAGAGTAAGACCCTGTCTCTTAAATAAGGCGCCAATGCGCCAGCCTGGGCAACTAGAGCAAAACTCTGTCTCAAAAAAGAGATGATAATAGAGCCACCCTATACAGGTATACCTTTTTAAAATCTTTTATATTTTTTCTGTACCTTTTCTATGTTTAGATATACAAATTGTGTTATATCGGCACCACAGGAAAGGTTGAAACATCGTGTTACAGCTGTCTGCAGTGTTCAGTAGAGTAACATGCCGTTCAGGTTTATAACCTAGGAGCAACAGGCTATCCCATATAGCCTGAGTGTGTAGGAGGCTAGACCCTCTAGGTACCCGCTTCAGGTCTGGAGGGGTAGAGGGCAGTGAGCCCTGCTGGGGGCCTGGGCCGAAGGGTCACCCCTTGTCCTGCCCACGCAGGGAGGGCCGGTCATCTGTGTACGAGATACCGTGGTGAGAGCTGAGGAAGGTGGGGGCCTCTGCTTGGTTTCACTAGACTGAGATGATCTAAGAGTTCAGCAACCAGAAACTCTTCCAATGACATGGTCCTTCTAAGTATTTTGAGTCAAAAATGCCTAAAAACCTCTGTCTACACTTACCATCTAACTGTATCATCTAAAAGTTCTAAAATTCCTAATTAGAGGGGAAAACATAATAATTACAGAAAATAGTTTTTCTTATTGTTTCCATAATTTGTTTCTCCAAGAGCCACACCTATGTTCAAACAGTGGTTTTCCAGCCAGGAAGCCTAACATCTCCCTCCCTCCAGGCCCGCACCTCCTCCCTGGAGGTCCACATTGGGTTGACAGAGTTTGCAGAGGGGCCAGGCAGAGGCACCAACCTAGCTGTCCTTTCGGTTTTGTTTTTATTTTTATTTATTTATTTTAGAAAGAGTCTCATTCTTTCGCCCGGGCTGGAGTGCAGTGGCTCGATCTCGTCTCACTGCAACCTCTGCTTCCCAGGTTCAAGCCATTGTCCCTACCTCAGCCTCCTGAGTAACTGGGATTAATAGGTGCACACCACCATGCCCGGCTAATTTTTTTTGTATTTTTAGTAGAGACAGGGTTTCACCGTGCTGGCCAGGCTGGTCTCTAACTCCTGACCTCGTGATCCACCCTCCTTGGCCTCCCAAAGTGCTAGGATTACAGGTGTGAGCCACTGTGCCCGGCCTGTTTTTAAATTTAATATTGCTATTCTGGGCAGGTGCTAGATCACATGATTTAAACATCACAGTGGGATAAAATGTGCACCTCTCACTGGATTTCATCCCATTCCCTTGTATTCCTCACCTCACCTCCAAATTAACCCCCCTTTTAAGTAAGCATTTTTACATCTTTCCAGAATTTTCTTAAACACAAATGCAAAGCTGTGTCCTTCTTTCCCCCACTTTTACACAGCAGAAACTCACTCCCCATCATAAGGCCTGTTTCTTTTTTTGTTTGTTGCTTTTTTCTGAGATGGAGTCTCACTGTGTTGCCCAGGCTGGAGTGCAGTGGTGTGAGCTCGGCTCACTGCAACCTCCACCTCCCAGGTTCAGGTGATTCTCCTGCCTCACCCTCCCGAGTAGCTGGGATTACAGGCACCTGCCCAGCACTTGAGGTCAGGAGTTAGCCATGCCTGGCTCATTTTTCTGTGTATTTTTAGTAGCGATGGGGTTGCATCATGTTGGCCAGGCTGGTCTCAAACTCCTGACCTGAGGTGATCCGTCCACATTGGCCTCCCAAAGTGCTGGGGTTACAGGTGTGAGCCACCATGCCCAGCCTACTTTTTTTTTTTTTTTTTTTTTTGGAGACAAAGTCTTGGTGTTTTGCCTGGCTGGGATGCATTGGCAAACCTCCAACTCCCTGGTTCAAGCGATTCTCCTGCTTTAGCCTCCCGAGTAGCTGGGATTACAGGCACATGCCACCACACCCAGCTAATTTTTTTATTTTCAGTAGAGATGGGGTTTCACCTTGTTAGCCAGGATGCTCTCTATCTCCTGACCTTGTGATCCGCCCACCCTGGCCTCCCAAAGTGCTGGGATTACAGGCATGAGCCACCGCACCTGGCCATCTACATCTTTTTTTTTAATAGCGTGTTCCCCGTGGGTGTCTGAGCTAACTTAACCAGCTCGCTGTGGGAGGCACTTTCTGCAGTCTTTGCTGTTACAAGCAATGCCTACTGCAAAGGCATGGTTCCCGGCTTTGCAGAAGTGTGCTGGAGCTACAGATGAGGGGCAGGCAGGAGAATGAAAACCACCTCAGATGTCATCTCCCCAGCAAGGGTCCAGGTCCTCAGGCTTTGAAGGTGTTGCCAGGCAGTGTCCAGGGCTGTTACTTGGCAGCCTCGCCTGAGCTGCTGAGAGGCCTGTGTCCCCAGCTGTCACTCACTTGGAATTTTTTCCATTTGATGGGGGAGAAATGGTATCTCAGTGTGGTTTTAATTTGTGTTTTCGTTTTATGGGAAGAATCAGCCTCGTGTGTGTTTGTTCCTGAGCATCCGACCTTCCTCTCCTCTTGGTCGGCTTTCTCTCGGGTTTTTGGCCTTGCTCAGTTTGTGGGAACTCTTCACATGTTGGAGAGATTGAATTGCAAATACTCTTCCCCAGCTTGTCATTTATCTTTTGACTTTGCTTAGGTTGTTTGTTTTTCTTGCAGTCCAGAGTTTGTTTGTTTGAGTGCAATTGAAAATACGTCTTTTGGGCCAGGCACAGTGGCTCACACGTATAATCCCAGCACTTTGGGAAGCGGAGGTGGGTGGGTCACCTGAGGTTAGGAGTTCGAAATCAGCCTGGCCAACATGGTGTACTAAAAATACAAAAAACTTAGCTGGGCGTGGTGGTGGATTCCTGTAATCCCAGCTACTCAGGAGGCCGAGGCAGGAGAATCGCTTGAACCCAGGAGGCGGAGGTTGCGGGTGAGCTGAGATCCTGCCACTGTACTGCAGCCTGAGCAACAAGAGTGAAACTCTGTCTCAAAAAAAAAAAAAAAGAAAAGAAAATAATGTCTTCTGTATGGCTTCTGGAATTTAGTTATAGTTAAAAGCTCATGCTTGATTCTAATATTGTTTTGGGTCTCGTATCTGCATTTAAATATTTACATTGGATCTGTATCCAGTGTACAGGGTGAGGTTTGACTGACTACATCTTTTTCCAGATGGCTCCTCAGCTGCCTAATGCCATTTTTAGAAAAGTCTTTCTTTACCCGGTTGATGTAAGGGGCTGCCTTGGTCAGACACTGAATGCCCGTCTGTACTTGGGTCTGTCTCTGCTGTCTCTGACTGTCTGTGATTTTACTGTACCACATGTTTCAAATTGAGGCCCGAGAGCTGGGCGTGATGGCTCATGTCTGTAATCTCAGCACTTTGGGAGGCTGAGGAGGGTGGATCACCTGATGTCAGGAGTTCAAGACCAGCCTGGCCAATACGGTGAAACCCTTCTCTACTAAAAGTACAAAAAATTAGCTGGGCATGGTGGCAGGTGCCTGTAATCCCAGCTACTCGGGAGGCTGAGGCAGGAGATTTGCTTGGACCTGGGAGGTGGAGGCAGAGGTTGCTGTGAGTCAAGTTCACACCGTTGCACTCCAGCCTGGGTGACAGAGTGAGACTCTGACTCAAAAAAAAAAAAAAATTGAGGCCCGACAGGATTTTCATATCTGATGGAACAGTCTCCTTTTATGGCTCTTTTATAGAGTTTTTTACTCATCTTTTATTTTCTTTTGCTTTTTGAGATGGTCTTGCTTTGTTGCCCAGGCTGGATTGCAGTGGCAGGCTCTCAGCTCACTGCAGCCTCTGCCTCCTTGGCTTAAACTTCAGTCTTCCTAGTAGCTGGTACTATAGGCGTGTACCACCAAGCTCAGCTAATTTTTCAGTATGTGTGTGTGTGTGTGTGTGTGTGTGTGTGTGTAGAGATGGGGTCTTGCTCTGTTGCCCAGGCTGATCTCAAACTCTTAGTCTCAAGCAATCCTCCCACCTTGACCTCACAAAGTGCTGGAATTACAGGCACCTGACTTCCTGCAATTCTTGCTTGTTTAATTTCTCCATGTGAACTTTAGAATCGGGTGCTTTAGGGTCTCCACCAAAAATCTTGTTGGTATATCATATATGTATGGTTTTTTTTTTGTTTGATTGATTTTTTTTTTTTTTTTTATACAGAGTCTTGCTCTGTCGCCCAGGCTGGAGTGAGGTGGCACAATCTCGGCTCACTGCAACCTCCGCATCCCAGGTTCAGGCAATTCTCATGCCTCAGCCTCCCTAGTGGCTGGGACTACAGGTGTCCACCATGACACTTGGCTAATTTTTTTGGTCTTTTAGTAGAGATGGGGTTTCACCATGTTGGCCAGGCTGGTCTCAAACTCCTGGCTTCAAGTGATCTGTCCACCTCGGCCTCCCAAGAGTGCTGGGATTACAGGCATGTACCATGGCACCCAGCCCATATATATATGTTTAAATAATAAAATACTAATGTTAGTCACAGTAACAGTAACACCTGTGTACCCAACACAGTTAAAACAATGGCACAGCACCTGTTTCTTTGAGCTTCTCCAGCCCCTCCTGGGCCCTACCCAGAGTCATTTATTTATTTGCTGTTTATTCATTCAGCAAGCACTTCATGAGCACCTCCTATGTGACAGGCACAGTTCTTGGTCCTGAGACACAGCTGTGAACAAGACAGACCAAACTCTGTCCTCATGGAAGCTGAACTCTAGCAGAGGCGAGAAGCAGTCAGTAAGCAAAGGATCGAGTGCCTTAGGAAGTGCTATGGAGGCTGGACGCAATGGCTCACACCTGGAATCCCTTTGGACGGTGGGCAGATCATTTGAGCTCAGGAGTTTGAGATCAGCGTGGCCAATATTGCAAAACCCTGTCTCTACTGAAAATACAAAATTAGTTGGGCGTAGTGGCACACACCTGTAATGCCAGCTACTCTGGAGGCTGAGGCAGGAGAATCGCTTGAACCTGGGAGATGGAGGTTGCAAGATCACACCATTGCACTCCATCCTGGGCGACACAGCAAGACTGTCTCAAAAAAAAAGTGCTGCGGAGAAAAATAAGTTAAGAAGGGGTGGTGGGGAGCCCTGGCCATGAAGGTTTTTGAGAAAGATTTGTACGGGGGAGGGAGCAGCCCTGCTTCTTAACCCCTGTGGACACTTGCATGCGGCTCTAGTCCTGCGTGTGTCCTGCTGGACAGGTCCCGTACAGCCACCCCTCGGTTCATATCTCCATCCCTTCCAACTGCCAGCAGCTTCCAGCTTGTGATTATCCACAGGGTCACAGGGGACCCTCTGCCCTCCGCCCTCCTGGACGCTCCCATACAGGCTATTCTTGAGGGGACATTGCCCAGGAAGGAACTGCTGGGTGTTCAGTCTGCAGTTGGGGCTGAGTTGTTGGCCACCATCGGGATGGGGGCACAGAACCAAATCTGCACCCAATGCTAAAGCTGGGCACCACCCAGGCCTCACAACTCTGCTCGTTTCTTTTTTCTTTTTTTAAATTTTTTTTGAGACAGAGTCTCACTCTTGTCACCCAGGCTGGAGTGCAGTGGTACAATTTCGGCTCACTGCAACCTCCGCCTCCTGGGTTCAAGCAATTCCCTACTTCAGCCTCCTGAATAGCTGGGATTACAGGCAACCACCACCACACCTGGCTAATTTTTGTGTTTTTAGTAGAGACGGGGTTTCACCATCTTGACTAGGCTGGTCTTGAACTCCTGACCTTGTGATCCACTCGCCTCAGCCTCCCAGAGTGCTGGGATCACAGGCGTGAACCACCGCCCCCCACCTCATGTTTCTTTTTTCATGCAGTGTCTTCTCAACAAATGATGACACAATTGTTACTTATTTGCTTTTCCTAGTGATTAAAGGAATGAATGAGTGTGTCAGGTCTCTCAGAGATGAGAGCTCCACCGTCCATACCGCTGTTAGCCCTAAGCTCCTGCCCTTATTCTGCACTGGCCCTTTGGGGTGGCCAGTGAGGGCCCATGTGGGCTGACAGGTCTGTGGCCAGGTGGCCATGGTTGAGCCCTGCTCCAGCTGGACCCTAGTATGGAGAGTCCTGGGCAGCTGAGGACATCGGGGGTAGGTGGGAGAAGTGGGCCCTGGCTGGAAAGGCCTGGGGGCCCCCAGCAAAGTCACGAGTGTCCCCTGACCCTGATGGACAGCACTGAGGCCACTGTCTTTATGCTTCTGCCTCCAGGTCTGGTGCTGAACAGAGACAGGAGGATCACCTTGGTAAGTGCCGCTGCCTCTGGGTCTCCCCCGCCACAGTTTGCCTGTTAGCATCTTTGTTGTTTTTGAAAATTACAGGCTGGGCCAGGTGGCGCACGCCTGTAATCCCAACACTTTGGGAGGCTGAGGCGGGTGGATCACCTGAGGTCAGGAGTTTAAGACTAGCCTGGCCAACATGGTGAAACCCCGTCTCTACTAAACACACACACACAGAATTAGCCAGGCGTGGTGGCACATGCCTATAATCCCAGCTACTCTGGGCAGAGGCTGAGGCAGGAGAATCAGTTGAACGGGAGGTGGAGGTTGCAGTGAGCTGAGATCACACTACTGCACTGCAGCCTGAGCAACAGAGTGAGACTCCCTCTCAAAAAGAAAAAATTACATAGATTACATAGTAATTGTCAGTTTAACTGTAAGTGTGCACTTCAGTGGCATTAAATTCAGTTGATGGAGGTGAGTAGAGGAGGGAGACATTCCAGGCACTGGCTGCTGCCCAGGTAAAAGCTCGGAGTCAGTTCGGTGTACCTGTTGAGAGAGGGATTCCTGATAGAGGCTGTGAGATTAAAGAGGAAGGGGTAGGATAAGAAAGGTTCTTAAAAACCAGTGTTCCATCTGGAGGCCTGGAAGTATGTCACTGGGAGTGCTTGTATTAGTGGAAACTTGGCCATCTCTGCCACTGAGGGGCTGTGTGACCTTGGGCAAGGTGCTTACGCTCTCTGAGCCTTGGTTGTCTCATGTGCAAAAAGAAAGTGCTTTCATTCGTTCAGCTGGTTCATGAGCAACTTGGCTAGGGGAGCCAAGCCCTGGGCCTGCCTTTGAAAGGTCGTTGTTGAGACTACCTGAGGTCACGTGTGTTGAATGGCCTTGCACAGTGCTGTCACTTCAGGTGCTCATGGCCTGTCCTATTTTGTGATTGTTCAAAAGTGGTAGAACACTGTACACATGTAAGACACTTGTCATTAGAGGTGGGGAAGCTATAACTGCAGGGAGACTGCTGAGAGCTGCTGCCAAGGCCCAGGCCTAGAGATAAGGCTTGGACCAGGGCATCAGCCAAGGGTCCAGGAATGTTAATGTGTTTGTCATTGATCCATGTGGGATTTGTTTTTGAGCATGGTGTGACGTAAGGATTCATTTTCTTTGTTCCCTTTTTTCTATCATGTTTGAAAACTTCTTTCACTAATTTTGTTATTTTTGTTATTATTGATATGGAGTCTCGCTGTTGTCGCCCAGGCTGGAGTGCAATGGCACGATCTCAGCTCACTGCAGCCTTCGCCTCCCAGGTTCAAGTGATTCTCCTGCCTCAGCCTCTCAAGTAGCTGGGATTACAGGCACCCACCACCATGTCTGGCTAATTGTTGTTTTATTTTTAGTAGAGATGGAGTTTTGCCATGTTGGCCAGGCTGGTCTTGAATTCCTGACCTCAGGTGTTCCTCCAGCCTCATCCTCCCAAAGTGCTGGGATTACAGATGTGAGCCACTGCATCCAGTCTGTTTATTTTAATTTTAGAGACAGGGTCTCCCTCTGTCACGCAGGCTGGAGTGCCATGGCATAGTCATGGCTCATTCAGCCTCAAACTCCTGGGCTCAAGTGATCTTCCCACCTCCGCCTCCCAAGTAGCTAGGACTACAGGTGTGTGCTACCACGCCTAGCTAAGATTTTTACTTTTGAAGAGACAGGGTCTTGCCACGTTGCCCAGGAGGGTCTCAAATGCCTGGGCTCAAGCTATCGTCCCACCTCGGTTTCCCAAAGTGTTGGGATTACAGGTGCCCAGCCATTGTAATTGTTTTTCTAGATGAACAGCTAGTTATTCCAATACCAGCTGTTGGGTGGGCCTCCCTACCCACCGAGGCTTTTTCATAATTTTTTTTTTTTTTTTTTTTGAGATGGTGTCTCGCTCTGTCGCCCAGGCTGGAGTGCAATGGCATGATCTCCGCTCACTGCAACCTCTGCCTCCCAGGTTTAAGCAATTCTCCTGCCTCAGCCTCCCAAGTAGCTGGGATTACAGACATGCACCACCACACCTAGCTAATTTTTTGTATTTTTAGTAGAGATGGGGTTTCACCATGTTGGGCAGGCTGGTCTCGAACTCCTGCCCTCAGGTGATGCAAAAGTTTTTCTTTTCGTAAAGGAACATTCAGGAAATTTTTGTATCATGCTTGTGTAGGAGCCACACTTATCTTCTCTGTACTGTTACAATTTGGCAGTATATATGCTGCCAAAGCAAAGCACCCAGATTCTATTTATTTTTTTCTTTGAGACTGAGTCTTACTCTGTCATCCAGGCTGAGTGCAGTAGCCTGATCTCAGCTCACTGCAGCCTCTGCCTCCTGGGTTCAAGCAATTCTTCTGTCATTTTAGTCTGAGAAGCGGAAAGTAGCTGGAGGGCCAGGGTAGAACCAGGGCAGCCAGGGTAGAACAAGGGCAGTGAGTTTTCACAAGTAAGTGTGTGTGTGTGTGTGTGTGTGTGTGTGTGTGTTCACAGGAACTTTAGGTTCACGATGGTGTGGGAGGGAGTACTGGGTGTGACTTTATGGAGCCAGTCCTTACAGGAGGGTTCTTGGAATTAATCCACTCAGCACGCATTTATGAAGCTTCTCTGCTGCTGGGAACTAGGGATAGAGAAAATGCTGAGGGCTTCTGCCCTTAGAGTCCCCATATCAGAGCAGCACAGTCCAGTGGAAGCAGAGTGTTAGCCTGGTGGAACTTGACATGGTCTAGCAGCTGTACTAAAACAGTACTGTGCACAGTGGCTCACGCCTGTAATCCCAGCTCTTAGGGAGACAGAGGCGGGAGGATAGCTTGAGCCCAAGAGTCAGAGACCTGCCTGGGCAACACAGCAAGACCTGGTTCTCCACAAAAAGGAAAAAAAAAAAAAAGAAAAAGAAAAAGAAAACAGGCCCGATCAACTGTTCACATATTTTAATTTAACATCTAAGATGTTGTTTCAGATGTAATCAACCTGAAACTTGATTGCATTATTTTGTGTGCTAAGTTTTCCAAATCCAGCTTTGTGGCACACCTATAGCACATCTCACTCAAGCTGGCCACATCCCCGCCACACAGACGTGAAACAGTCACGAGACAGGGCGGGCAGGACCACGGAGAAGGCTAGCAGGGGCCATCATGGAGTGCTGATCCTGCACTGGGGTCCCAGCAGGTTTCTTCCTCCTGAAAGTGCCTCACACTCTGCTTAGCACAGTCAAGGGCACTGCCCAGGCTGGCAGGGGACAGTGTGAGGTGCATCCTATGGACTGGGAAAGGGGTGTGGAAGGGCTACACTTCAGTCCTAAAATCCAGGCCCAGAAGTGGCCTAAATCACTTGTCTGCCTTTAATCACACAGCCATACCTGGTGGCAAAGGAGTATGGGAAGTAGAGTCAGGCTGGGTAGCCATAAGCCCAGAAAGAGGGGAGAATAGACTTGAAGAGGGCGGGCATCTCTGGCTATGGGAGGCTAAAGAGCCTTCAGCAAGGCGGTGATGGGTTGGGGTCCTGGGCTCGGTCCCAGGGTGGATGGCTAAGGTGGCCTCGCCAGGGCTTAGCTGCTCCAACAGACACGGGCTTCAGGCCCATGAGAGTGCCTGTGCCCTGTGGTGAGAATTTACCATGCTTTTGTCTCTGCAGCCAGAGCTCAGCTTTGACTTCATTAGCAGGGACTTGTTTGTGCACTTCATCAGGAAGCTGCAGGCCCACGTCCTGCTCATCAAGTAAGTCTGGACCAAGCGCCCTCCAGTCACCCCCAGAAGAGACATGCGTGCCAGGAATCTCCGGGAGGGAGCCCTGGCATGTGGCTCCAAGTTCTCTGCATGGTGACCACACCACTGAGGCTGGAGATCTTTTTTGGGAAGCCCTCCTGGCAGCAGGGTCATGGAAGTAGAAAGTTTTGTCAAAGGAGGGGAGGGCTCAGGCAGAGGATGGGCCAGGGCTGTGCCACGCCTTTCCACAGGTGTCAGCTGGGGGCATGCCCAGGTAAGCCTCTATAACCAGACCACAGGAGGCAGAGATGGGCAGACCTCAAGAAATACAAATGCAGGCCACGCGCGGTGGCTCACGCCTGTAACCCCAGGACTTTGGGAGGCCAAGGTGGGTGGATCACCTGAGGTCAGGAGTTCAAGACCAGCCTGGCCAAGACGGTGAAACCCCACCTCTACTAAAAATACAAAAATCAGCCGGGTGTGTCGGTGAGCACCTGTTATTCCAGCTACATGGGAGGCTGAGGCAGGAGAAATGCTTGATCTTGGGGGGCAGAGGTTGTAGTGAGCTGTGATCGCATTACTGCACTCTAGCCTGAGTGACAGAGTGAGACTCCATCTCAAAGAATAAAATAACACAAATCCAAACCACAGTGAGAAACCACCTCACCCCATTGGGATGGCTAGAACCAAATAGGTAACAGGTGGCGAGGATGTGCAGCAGTCAGAACCTTCACGCACTGCTGTGGGGCTGTGAACTGTTCTGGCAGCTTCTCGAGCTACTGAACAGTTACTATGTGACCAGCGCTTCTACTCCTAGGTCTATCCGTAAGAGAAGTGCCAACATGTCCACACATCCTGAACACGTTTGTCGCAGCATCCTGTAATAGACTAATGGTGGAGATGAAAAAGCATTCAGTGGTGGCTCGTGCCTGTAATTCCAGCACTTTGGGAGACTAAGGTGGGCAGATCACTTGAGCCCCCAGGAGTTTTGAGACCAGCCTGGGCAACATAGTGAAACCCCGTCTCTACAAAAGATTAGCTGGGAGCAGTGGCACATGCCTGTGGTCCCAACTACTCAGGAGGTTGTAGTGAGCTGTGATTGCACCACTGCATTCCAGCTTGGGTGACAGACCAAGAGCCTGTCTCCAAAGAAAAAAAAAAAAAGAAAAAAGGTGGAGGACCCAAATGTCCACCAGTGGATAAATAGGCAAGCAAAACGTGATCCATCCACACCACAGACTTTTTTTTTTTGAGATGGACTCTTGCTGTGTTGCCCAGGCTGGAATGTGGTGGCATGATCTCGGCTCACCACAGCCTCCACCTCCTACGATCTTGGCTCACTGCAGCCTCCACCTCCTAGGTTGAAGCGATTGTCCTGTCTCACCCTCCCAAGTAGCTGGGACTACCAGCGCCTGCCACCACGCCCAGCTAATGTTTGTATTTTTAGTAGAGATGGGTTTTACCATGTTGGCTAGGCTGGTCTCGATATCCAGACCACACGATCTGCCCACCTCGGCCTCCCAAAGTGCTGGGATTACAGGCATGAGCTACCATACCTGACCCACCACAGACAATTTTTAAGCAGAAATGAAGTAGTGACATGAGCTCCAGCATGAACCTTGGAAACATTACACTAGGAAGTCAGACATAAATATCTCCATGTCGTAGGACTGCATTCATGTTAGTCCAAACAGGGCACATTGCAGAGACAAAGCCAGTTCATGGTTGCTCAGGACCGGAAGCCTGTGGGTGGGTGGGTGTGTGTGGGGGGTTGTGTGTGAAAGCTCAGAGGTTTGGGATTTCTTTGGGGGTGATGAAAATGTTCTGTAATTGTAATGATGGTCTCGCAACTCTGAATGGGAGGGTTGTAAGACATGTAAATTCTCTCTCAGCCAAGTGTGGACTCCAGAGCCTGTTGAGATCCCAGCTCTGCTATTCTGGGCTGTGACTGTGGCAGGTCCTGAACTCCCTGCGCCCCTGCAGGGCGCACCTGAAGCATTCCCTTGTGCCTGGCTTGTGCCACCTGAGTATGAGCTGAGATTAACTGAGCCTCAAATCCAGTCTAGGGTCAGAGGACCCAGCTGTGGGAGTTGGGGCAGCCCAAGCTTTGGTTTCTCCTCAGAGGCCTGAATGCAGGGCAGAATGAGGACAGTGCTGGGGGCAGTTCTAAGATGAACCCCAATAACCCCAACTCCTCACTTTCCAGAGCAGTCCACGGATATTACGATGTGAGAAGGGAGAATGATGCTAACAAGGAGACCTTGTTGTTGACAATAGGCATGCTGAAATCCACCCTCAAAGAGGTAAGGTTTGGGGCTCAGGCAGCTGGTGTCTGTCACTGTCACCCACTCTGGTCCCACTCCACCCATCTCTTCTTTTGCACTGGGAAAACCCCCGGTCTGACCCCAGGCCCAACAGGTGACCACCAGGAGCTATCAGGCATCACTCTCCACTGTGGTCAGTCCTTAGAGGCCTGTGCACAAATGTAATCAGAATTCAGAAAACAGATCTTTTTTTAAAAAAATTCTTTTTACAGCACTTTCACTTAACAGAAATAAATCTTTTTATAGTCCTCACGTACCCACCCCTCCTTCCTCGGGCCAGACGCAATTCGGTGACCCAACTGCCACAGTCTCACATTTTTTATTTTTTTGAGAAATAGGGTCTTATTCTGTTGCTTAGGCTGGAGTGCAGTGGCTCAATCTGCAGCCTCAAACTCCTGGGTTCATGATCCTCCCACCTCAGCGTCCTGAGTAACTGGGACTACCAGGTACATGCTATCATCCCAGCTAATAGTCCCACTTTTTGTTTCTTGGAGGCAGTCTCGATCTGTCACCAGCCTGGAGTGCAGTGGCACAATCTCAGCTCTCTGTAACCTCTGCCTCCCAAGCGCAAGCGATTCTCTTGCCACAGACTCCCAAATAGCTAGGATTACAAGCACCTGCCACCATAACCAGTTAATTTTTGTATTTTTAGTGGAGATGGGATTTTAACATGATGGCCAGGCTGGACTTGAACTTCTGACCTCAAGTGATCCAGCTGCCTTGGCTTCCCAAAGTGTCGGGATAACAGATGTGAGCCACTGCACCCGGCTCCCAAGTTTTTTTGTTTTTTTGTTTTTTTTTTTTGAGATGGAGTCTTGCTCTGTTGCCCAGGCTAGAGTGCACTGGCATGATCTTGGCTCACTGCAGCCTCTGCCTCCCGGGTTCCAGCGATTCTCCTGCCTCAGACTCCTGGGTAGCTGGGATTACAGGTACGTGCTACCATGCCTGGCTAATCTTTGTATTTTTTAGTAGAGATGGAATTTTACCATATTGGCCATGAACTCCTGACCTTGTGATCCACCCACCCTGGCCTCCCGAAGTGCTGGTTTTACAAGTGGGAGCCACTATGCCCGGCCTATCTCACATTTTATAGGCTCCCAAACCACAGCAGAACACCTGAATGCGGCCTCCCTTTACCCATCACACCAATGGGCATGCTGGCTGTAGGTGGAGGTGGCTTTTGCCTAGGTTCTTGGGAACACCTGTTGTTTCATGGTCGTCTACCCAACCCATGAACACCTGACCCTGGGGCCTCTGCAGGTTTCTAGGCACTGTCACAAAGGGAAACCCACCTGTGGCTGGCCAGCTGCCAGGTCAGTGCCTAGGCAGGCAAGGCCTTCCAGTCTGGGTTCTTAAAGGCAGGAACAAGGCTGCAGGCTGCTCACACCCCCACCTCATTATCTTATCTCAAGCAGATCTCCTCTGATAGAGTCACAGCAACCCTGGTCATTGCCTCTCCCTGTCCCTGCTATGCAATTTCAAAACTCAGCTGGCCTAGACCCCTGGGAGGCCTCCAAGTCCTCAGGGCTTGGACAACCCCTGGGGTGTTCTGGACTGGTGGGGCTCCAAGAAGCCGAGTATGGGGAAACTCACCGTGGGAGGTGCAGGGAGCCAGAAGGCTGTGGGAGGGCCTAGTGTACCCCAGAGCCTGTGGAGCTCCTGAGGCACCTCTGGTCACATCTCACCACATGCCCCCTCCCCTCTCCAGCAGTTCCAGTTTGTGGAAGTCCCAGGCACTCACTATGTCCACATGAACGAACCCCAGCATGTGGCCAGTATCATCAGCTCCTTCTTACAGAGCAAACCCAGGCTCCCAAACCGGCTGTAGCTCTGGGCCTGGAACTATGAAGAAGACCTCGTGCTCCCAGACTCGGCACTGGGACTCTCAGTTCCTGAGCCCTGCAAGCAGGCCAGGCATGGTGGGGAAAGGCTCACTGGTCTGGAAGCCCAGCCTAGGATGGTAGATTCAGGGGGAAGGGAGCAAGATTCCAACTTGAACATCTGTGACCTCAAGAGGGAGACAGAGTCTGGGTCTGGAGGGCTGCCATCTCCTGGCTAATCATCTCCAGCCAGATGGAGGAAGGAAGGACGGGGTTGGCCCACCTAGGCCTTTCCTTGTGGCCCAATTGGATGAGAAATACAAGATGCTGGTATTCTCACTGCTTTTGAGGCTGTTTCACTGCCAGCAGGGGCTTTTCCATTGAGGTTAAGGGAGAAGGGTCCTTGAGAGGAGGGTATGGAGGCAGAAGGGGCAAATCCTCCTCTGGGCATGCCCTAGGACTGCTGAAGCACAAGACCCGAGGGGTGGCATGGTCCTTCACTCCCAGCCGTGTGGACTCATGGGGACTGTTGGACACGGTGGCCCTCAACCCAGGGCCCACCTCGCCTCAAGTTCCTGCTGGGCCTGCACCTCCATCCTTCCGGTGTGGCTCTCCCAGCTCAGTAAGGTCGGAATTTGCGCTGGGCCCGAAGCAGCTCGATCCTCTGCTTGTCCTCCTCGAACTTCTTGCGTAGCTGTGCTAGATCTGGGGGTGAAAAGCACGGTGCAGGGTCAGGACACCCCAGGGGGAGCCAGCTTGCTCATGCTCCACCCTTCCTCCCCAGTTACTGACGGGGTATGTCTTCCCCCCCACCAACCCATCCGCCTTCCCAGCTCTGCTTTGGAGGCAGGGTCTGGATCCCTTAAGCAAACAGAACACAACTGCAGACCGAGTCCAAGGCCAAAGTGGGCTAGCCTGGAGAGGAAGCCTCAGCCACCAAGCAAAGGCACCCACACCTGCCCCTGCCCAAGGGGAAGGAAGGAGTCTGGACCACTCAGCCTGGAGGGACCCTTGGAATTGGTAAAGGGACTCCACCCCTAGTGCTGGTAAATGCAGATGGCAACTCTGGTCACCGAGTGGCCCAGGTGAGGGGGAAGCTGAGGGTCTACAGTGAGCACGGGCAGGAGCCAAGAGGGCCAGTAAAGCAGGGAAAGCACCAGGACATGCCGCCAAGCCTATCCCCGTGCCCCAGCCAAGGCCAGGAGCACCCTCTCCCGGGCCCACAGGGAAGCTGTCCTGCAGGCAGGGACACCAGGCAGTGGGGCAGAGGGCTCAGCTGCAGCACCAGGAGTGGCCCACAGGTGCTCAACCATGGGAGGGTCCCATGCAGGGCCACCTGACATATCACACACACAGTCTGCAGCACCCTCTCTGCACCCACAGGGGTAAGTGCCCTCTGCACTTGGACTCCTTGTTGGGTAGAGGCTGACAAGCACCAGCACTAAGTGCACAGGAGCCCAGAGGTAGGCACTGAGGACTCACCGTCCCCACCCATTGAGCAAAGGCAGCTGCCTGTGGTGGGTGATGGGGTGATCCAGCTGCCACACAAGGTGCTACCAGGCTGGGCCTCTTTCCACAGACCCTGGGGGGGGACCCTGTGCTTAGGGACACCCTCCCTCGGAAGTGCTGACCACAGGCCTCATCCGCAGCTGGGGCCAAAGCCACGGGGCCGGAGGATGGGCTAGGGGCGTAGCTTACGCTCCATCTTGCTCTCGCGGTGCTGCCAGGCGTAGAAGTTGAGCAGCTCCTTTCGGGCGCGCTTCCGTCTCTCTCTCTCCAGCACCCGAAGGCTGGCTGCTTCTGTCCGGGGGAGCACAGGCCGCCGGCCGCGGCGGGTCACCTTCACCCAGCCCTCCTCGTCAGGGACCCCCTCCTCCTCCTTGGCCTTAGCTTCTTCCTGCGGAGAAGATGACCCTGTTGTCCGGCAGGCTCCTGGGCCCTCCTCCCAAAGTCAGAACTGTGCTGCACCCCCACAGGGGCAAGACTGCTCCCCTCCTCCCAGCACAGCATTGGGGCTAAGGATGGCGGGGAGGGCACAGACCTTCTGGCACTGCCTCCTTCTCAACTACAGACCATGTGGAGGCTCGATGTCACTCAGCCAGGCAGCCCAGGATCCAGCAGGGAAAAAGGAGAGCCTGGCCTCTACAGAGTGGCCAGGGACAGGCCGCCACTGCCCTCCCTCTGGGGTGCCACCTTCCCACAGCCAGATGGGCGCTGCGGTGCCCGGCTGTCCCTTCGGAACCCCTACCTCAGCGATCTTCTGGTCATACGCCTCCATGAATGTGTCCACCTCCACCCTCAGGGCCTCAGGGTCGGGCACTGAGTCTGCGTAGTCACGGATCCACTCTGAGAAGGGAGCCAGGGAGATAGGCTTCCTCAGGCCTGGCATTGGGCCCCCCCAGGGCCTGCCAGGAACACTGGGACCTTTCAACACAGGGCCTGGGGCACAGGTGCTAAGGAAATCCCAGTGGCTGCAAGCTGGGCCCTTGCCTCTGCCTGCCCAGTATGCTTGTGCCACTTGGTGCCAGGGGCTCAGGCTAATGACTCCCTGGGGGCCCAGACATAGCCCCTCGGCCCTTCTGCCCAGGCCTCCACACACTGCTCTCAGGGAGCATAGATGTGACTTGTGACATTCAGAAACTGTCCCCATAATGTCCCGCCAACCCAGAGCCCAAGAAGGGGGCACCAGATCCCTTCTCCGGTACTGACTGTGAATGCCACTCTTCACAGGGTGGCTCTCTGTGGACACCAGCAGGGGGCCCTTCAGGGCCAAGGCAGCTGACACCCCACCTGGCTTCTGGAACACCACGTAGGCTACCTGGAACCCCTGGAGAGAGAGAGATGTCAGAGGGTGGGGGCTCCTTCCCACGTCTGGAACAAGGTCTCCAGGCCTGCCCTCAGCCTAGCCGGTGGGTACACCAGGGGAGACAGTACTAGGCTATTCCTGAGCCGTGAGAGAATCAGAGGCTATCCCATAATCCAGGTCATGGCAGCCACACTTCCCGTTATCCTGCTTCTGTGGGAAGTGACATCTGTTCCCAGCTCTTCCCCAGGAAGAGGGGACAGGCAGGCTTCCTTTCTTCCAGTTACAGGAGGAATGCGGTGAAAAGCAGGGGTTGCCCTGAGCCAGGGCAGGTTTTTGGAAGCCAGGTGTGGGCACATACCCCATCCCAGGCGCCACTGTGCAAGGAGGAGGTGGGGGCTCCAGGGCCCCCAGGAAAGCTGTGAACACCACTGCTCCTGGAGACCTGACCCCAGAACCTGGGGAAGGAGCTCCCTCAGTGGGGGAAGCAGGAGAGGAGCTGGGGGAGGCCCTGCAGGCAGCCAGCAGAGATGGTCCCTGAGCTTTAACCCGGGAAAGAAAAGGCAATGCAGGAAATGCAAGGATGTGGCAAATCTGGAATGGAATCGCAGGCTTTGTCACCCAGACAGCCTCCTGGACCACACGGTGAGGAGAGGCTCAGGACCACAGAGAATGCTCTCACGTCCCACTGCCAGCTCCCCCCACACACTGGGGACAATGCCCCACCACCCTCACTCTAGGAGAACCCGTGCTTGGGGGCTCACCGGAACTGGCTTGGGATGAAAAAACTTCGACCTTGGCTCCTTCGGGCTCTCGGCCAGGTCCGGCTTCTCCTGCAACTCCACAGACTGGACAGGGCCACAGGAGGACAGGAGGCGAGATAGGCTCTCCTGCCACGGCGAGAGGGAAACTGAGTGTGAGCATCTGCAGGGCCGTCCCCAAGCCTCCCTCCACCCTGGGTGGTGCTGCCAGGGTTCCAGCGCCCCTGAAGGACTCAGAGCCACTGCCACATCTGCCCACACTGGGAGCCTGTGGGCACCATGCCCTCTGACCTGTTCCCCAGGGACAATATGGAGGTCGATACTCCTGCTCTTTTTTTGAGTTGGAGTCTTGCTCTGTAGCTCAGGCTGCAGTGCTGTAGCATGATCTCAGCTCACTGTAACCTCTGCCTCTGGGTTTGAAGTGATTCTCCTGCCTCAGCCTCCCGAGTAGCTGGGATTACAGGTGCCCACCACCACACCGGCCTAATTTTTGTATTTTTAGTAGAGACAGGATTTTACTACATTGACCAGGCTGGTCTAGAACTCCAGCTCTCAGGTGATCTGCCCGCCTTGGCCTCCCAAAATGCTGGGATTACAGGCGTCAGCTGCCCAGCCCTGCATATTCCCGCTCTCTCATGCAAGACAGGTGGAGACGTTCTCGCTGGTATTCTGATTTTACGCAACAACTAAGTTTTACCACCTGAGCCAGAAGCAGTCAGACTATGCTGTGACAATCAGGATGGTGGTGATCTGTGGGGTGAGGGCAGGAGGGGGTTTCTGGGATGTACTGCTGTGTCTCCACCTGGGTGATGACTACACCGGAGGGTTCTGTCTCTGGGATGCAGCGAGCTGGACACCTGCAGCCAGGGCCCTTCCCTGCACACATGCTGCACTTCAATAAGGGTCAGAACTAACGCCCCTTATTCTCCATGCTGCTTTTTTTCTATAAGTTTAGAGGAATCTTTTACAAATTAGGGTTTCTTTTGGGGAAAAAAAAAGTCATCTAAAATCTAGCAATTCCCTTGGCCAGGCACAGTGGCTCACACCTGTAATCTCAGGACTTAGGGAGGCTGAGGTGGGTGGATTATTTAAGGTCAGTAGTTTGAGACCAACCTGGCCAACATAGTGAAACCTCATCTCTACTGAAAATACAAAAATTAGCCAGGCATGGTGGCGGGCGCCTGTAGTCCCAGCTGCCTGGGAGGCTGAGGCAGGAGAATCACTTGAACCCGGGAGGTGGAGGTTGCAGTGAGCCAAGATTACTACACTCCAGCTTGGGCAACAGAGACTCCGTCTCAAAAAAAGGTAAGAAAATCCAGCGATTCCCTTAGTTTAGTTTCTGTGAAAAAAATTAACGATTGTGTTTGGATAGAATTAGAGGCACTTTTTATTATACTTTCCTACTTTTAAATTACGGACATGTATAACCTGGAAAAAAACATAATTCAAACAACTTTGGGTAATACATAAAACAGCTTTGGGCTACTTAAGGTTATACTTTTTTTTTTTTTTTTTTTAAGACAGAGCATCACTCTATTGCCCAGGCTGGAGTGCAGTGGCGTGATATTGGCTCACTACAACCTCTGGCTTCCAGGTTCAAGCAGTTTTCCTGCCTCAGCCTCCTGAGTAGCTGGGATTACAGGCGCATGCCACCATGCCCAACTAATTTTTGCCTTTTTTTAGTAGACAGGTTTCACCATATTGGCCAGGCTGGTCTCGAACTCCTGACCTCGTCATCCACCTGCCTCGGCCTTCCAAAGTGCTGGGATTACAAGTGTGAGCCACTGCTCCTGGCCAATTTTTGTTTTTTTTTTTTTTTTGAGATGGAATCTTAACTCTGTTGCCCAGGCTGGAGTGCAGTGTGGCGATCTTGGCTCACTGCAACCTCCGCGTCCTGGGTTCAAGGGATTCTCAAGCCTCAGCCTCTGGAGTAGCCAGGACTACTGGCGCATGCCACCATGCTGGACTAATTTTTTATATTTTTTAGTAGAGATGGGGTTTCACCATATTGGCCAGGATGGTCTTGAACTCCTGACTTCAGGTGATCTGCCTGGCTCAGCCTCCCAAAGTGCTGGGATTACAGGCATGAGCCACTGTGCCTGGCAGGATTATACTTTTAAAGACATCTTTAAAAAGCCAGGTTCCTGACTTGAGATCAATGTAGCCCTCCTGACACTTTCCTCTGGAGCTCCCATTAGCTGTGTCTGTCTCACCACTAAAGACTTCATGGAGGCCATGGGAGCCCCCACCTTGAGCCCACAGGTCCCCTCCCAGACACCAGCTCACCTCTGTACAGTATGGGGGCACATTGAGGACAAAGAGAGTCCTCTTCTGAGGCCAGGTGGACTTGGTGCCTTCTCGAACGCTGTGTGCTCTCACATATAGATAGTGAGAAGCCTGCTGCTTTTCGGAGAACTTGATTGGAATAGCTGGAAAGGAAATTGGAGGGGAGGAATGAGCTGAGGTCAGTGAGACATTCACACAACTTCCTTATTTTCTTATACTTTCCTACTTTTATAATTATGACATGTATAATTTGGAAGATAACATGTAATTCAAACAACTTTGGGTAATATATAAAAAAGCTTTGGGCTACTTAAGATTATACCTTCTTTTTCTTTTTTTTTTTTTTTGAGATATACTCTCACTGCTGGAGTGAGACTACCCAATAGCCGAGTCCAGCAAGACATTCACACAGCTTCCTTTGTCCACATCCCTGTCTAGTCCCATCTGCTCACTGATCCATCCATCCCTTCACCGACCCCCCTACCCTACCCTTTGGCAAAGCCTGTGTGTGCTGTAAGAGTCTGCCCAGGAGGGCCTCCCAAGCTGGTGTAGGGAGAGAGAAGATAAATGGGCAATGATTACAGATGGCGGCACAATGAGAGGGAAGCTTGAACCCCGCAGCTCTTGGAGTGAACACCAAAATCCTAACCATGGCTGGAAGCCCCGTGAGACCCTGCCTGCCACTGTGGCCTCTTCTCATACCATCTTCCCCCACCACCTTGGATTTTCCCTGTTCCCCTTGGGTACACCAGGGCCTCACACATGCTGGTGTCTCTATCTGGCACGTCACCTTCCTCCCTCCCCCTAACCTTCAGGTTTAGCTCAAACCTCTCTTCTCAAGGGAGCCTTAGCATCTCCCCCAGCCCCTACTGCCAGGTGTGCCTGTGCCTTCACAACTTCTATAACGGTCGGTAGGCTATAATGATAGCATTCTTTGGTTACTCGCTGGCACACCCATGACTGTAATCCTCATAAAGCTGGGAACTGCTATTTTTCTCGCACCTCCATCAGAGTACCGTTTGGGATAGAGCTTCAGTCCCTGAACCCAGGAAGCTCAGTTGCAATAATGGAGAAGACTAATAATAAGCAAGCACACAGCAAGCTTATATCAGTGATGAAAGAAACATACAGGGTGATAGGGTGGCAGAGGTCTTCTTTCCATAGGCCATCAGGGATGGCCTCTTTGAGGAAGCAACATTAAAACTCAGACTAGAACGCCACTGTGCAACAAACTGGCACAGCACGTGCAGAAATCCAGAAGAGGAAAAAGCATGTTGCCTCAAAGGAACAAAGAGCTTTAGATCAGCATCAGCCAGACCACGTGGGCCACGCAGGTTTAGAAGTCTGGTTCTTGTTTTAGAAGCTACCTTATAAAGCCACTGGAGGAAATGCAGTGGGTGTGGGGGCTATCGTGGGGGTGTGAGGCATCATCTAATTTAAATGCCCTTTAAAAATATTCTGGCACGTGGGTGGAGAACAGAAACGGGCAAGAGAAGGAGGGCAAGCAAGTAGGAGGGCCATAAGAGCCCAGGTAAGAGCTCATGGGGGAGGGACTAAGAGCAGAGGCGATGAGAAGGGGATGGGCTCACCTGGACGAGCGGGTGTGGACGGAGACGGGTTTGCCCTGGGTGAGAGTGTGGGCAGGAGTGGGCTCACCCAAGAGAAGCGTGTCCCAATATGGGCTCGCTCCGGGAGAGTGGGCATACAGAAGGGCGGCGCGTGGGTCCTCGGGTCCCCGCGCGGGCCTCACAACCTGCAAAGCCTGGGACCAGGGGACGCCGGGGCTCACACCCAACCGTACGGCTGCTCCTGGGGACCCCCGGCCGCCGCCAACCCCAAAACACCTCCTGGCGATGCCTGACCGTCCCCAGTCTCGCGTCCCCGAACCCCTCACCTGCATAGCCGGGAGGGCTCGGCATTCGGTCCTCAGAGTCCCGTGCCGCGCGCTTCCGCCTGCGCGCCACCATCTTGCCGCCAGGGAGCGCGGGGGCCGCCGGGAGTTGTGGTTCCGCGCCGGCGCGAGCGAATTTCCATGCCGCCTGCCCCGCCCCCTGGCTCAGACCCGCCTCCCCGGCCCTCGCCACCAGGGCCCAACCTTCATCCGCTCAGACTCAAATACGAGCGCTCAAAGTGGGAGCGAATGTCGGCGTTCACCCCAGTCAGTCACGAGTGCGAACTTAACTTTCCACTCATGCATTCACACACTAAATAGGCAGTGTGAGAGAAATCCAGGATGGCTGCTAGGTTTTCCGTCTAGAGCAACTAAGAGGATGACGTTGCCACTGACTGAGACGGGAAGACGGCAGGAGAGGCCACCTTGGGGAAATCGAGTAGATCAGTTCTCTGTGGGCCATGTGGAGATGCCCATTAGGCCACTCGGGGGAGATGTCAGGTGGGAGACTGAACATCAGAGATGTCAGACCTGGAGCAAGACACCAGGGACAGGCCATGGATAGATGTTTCAAGTTTTGAGAGGGGCCAGGTGCGGTGGTTCATGTCTGTAACCCCAGCAATTTGGGAGGCCAAGAGGGGGGGATCACGAGGTCAGGAGTTCCAGACCAGCCTGGCCAACGTGGTGAGACCCCAACTCTACTAAGTACAAAAATTAGCCCAGCGTGGTAGTGCACGCCTGTAATTCCAGCTACTGGGGAGGTTAAGGCAAGAGAATCGCTTGAACCCTGGAGGTGGAGATTGCAGTGAGCCGAGATTGCCCCACTGCACTCCAGCCTTCCTTTCAATCAGTGGCCTCTGGGTCTGAGGTCTGGTTTAGGCCTAGAAACTGGGTGAGGGGTTGCGATTTTCCCATCAGCAGCTGACATTAGTAACAGAGCCCACTTGGAATCAGGAGGGGGACAGGACCCCCACCTTCTGAAGAGGGGAATTTCATATAATTTGCATCCCTGGTAGAGAGCAGTGGCTCACACCTGTAACCCCAACACTTTCAGAGGCTGAAGCAGGAGAATCACTTGGGCCCAGGAGTTCAAGACCATCCTGGGCATCATAGCAAGAACCTGTCTCTATTTTTTAAATAAGAAGTTGCACCCCAAATGCTGAAATCCCTAAAGATCAAAACCCTTGGCTGGGCATGCTGGCTCACGCCTGTAATTCCAACACTTGGGGAGGCTGAAGCAGGCAGACCACCGAGGTCACAAGTTCAAGACCACTCTGAGCAACACGGTGAAACCCCATCTCTACAAAAATTAGCCAGGTGTGGTGACACTTGCCTGTAGTCCCAGCTAATCAGGAGGCTGAGGTGGGAAGATTGAGTTTGGGAGGAGGAGGTTGCAGTGAGCCAAGATTGTGCCACTACACTCCGACCTGGGCAACAGATGACACTCTGTCTCAAAAAAAGAAAAACAAAAAGGCCAGGTGCGGTGGCTCACACCTGTAATCCCAGCACTTTGGGAGGCCAAGGCAGGCAGATCACCAGATTGGGAGTTCAAGGCCAGCCTGAACCTTGGAGAAATCCCGTCTCTACTAAAAATACAAAAAATTAGGCAGGTGGGGTGGCACATGCCTGTAATCCCAGCTATTCGGGAGGCTGAGGCAGGAGAATCGCTTGAACCCAGGAGGTGGAGGTTGCAGTGAGCCGAGATCACGCCATTGCACTCCAGCCTGGTCAACAAGAGCGAAACTCCGTCTCAAAAAAGAAAAGAAAAGAAAAAAGACAACTCAAAGGTAGGAATAACAAATGTTTATTCAGAAATGGATAAGTAATACATAATCACCCTTCATCCCTTAATGCCTCTTCCTCTCTTTTTGCACAAGAAACACAGATGGGTAACGTAGGGGCATGAGAAGTGGAGGTGGAGGAGGACACAGGACTGGCCCACCACCTTCTTTTCCCTGTCTCCCAAGGTGATAGCTTATACAGTGGAGGAGGCAAACAGGTCCCCTCGATGTACCAGATAATCACCTACAGCACCAGCTCCAGATGGCTGCAGCTGGGCTCATTCAAACTCTGTGACAACCAGAACATATTTGGGATTAGAGTGGAGGGTAAAGCCTCGTGGCAGGATATTTACCATCCCAACCCTAAGCAAAGTCCAAGCAGTAAGCCCCCTGTTCCCAGTACCTGAAAAACCACGTCCTACTGCCTTCTGGGTGCTCTCTTGGGCCAGAAAGGGTAAATGTAGGAGGAATGTCTTCCAGCTGCTAACGAGAAGTCAGTCTGCACCCACTTGAAGGGGTTAAGAGAATAAAAAGCAGCATCTTTAAAGAACTGGAAGTGGAGCACCACCAGGCCCCTTCCTTGGACTTTCCTGGCCTGGGCAACCTCAGAGCCTGAGGATTGAAGATGGGTTCAAACCCTGGGTCTTTCCTGCCTGACAGACTGACCTCTGGAAACATGAGTTTCTGGGTTTTTCTTCACTGGGCTAGCCTCAAGCAAGTCTTGGGCACTCGTCTCCAGCATGCACCTTTCCCCGCACTTGTGACTGATTCTGCAGAGCCCCGAGAATCCTGCTCCCCAACTGGCTCCAGCTCTGCCAACCTGGATTCTCTTCAGTTCCAACAAACCAGCAGGGCACCGTTCAGTGACACCAGGGGTAACACTGGCCTGGTAATTCAGGGACGGCCCTTGGGCTCTACAGCTTTGTGCCCACTGCCGGTGCCTATGCTGGGGAAACAGCTTGCCTAGTAGAGCTGCCCTGTTCCCTTGACTCCTCCTCCTCTGCCAAGGCAGGAAAATATCCCTCTGGTCATGGACGGATGGGTCACTCACAAAAGTGGGAACGCTGGATGGCAGCTGGATATATGCCTCTGGGCATCCCTGACCATTGTCCTGTAGACAGCTGAGGCTAGAAATGGAAAGCCAGGAGCAAACCGACCTCTGCATTCAAATAAGCCCCAAACCACCCATGCTGCAGAATAGGAGGAGGAGCCTTTGAAAGGCCCAACCAGAGGAGAGCTGGCAGCTGCACCAAAACCAGGGTGTGGTAAGTGCCAGGCTAGGTGAGAACCAGGAGGGCTCACAACACAACCCCCCCTCCCAGCAGTGACACCCAGAAGGGAAAAAGACCTGGGGTGGGGCATTCAGCACAACTCAAGGGAAAGGTGAACTCTGGAGAACTTCTCTGGGCGGAGACAGCATGGGCCTCCAAGCCAAGCATACTCTTGGACACTCTTCCCAGCAGTGCAGCTTCACCCTGCCCTTGCCACTAGTGAGGCCTGGAGCTAATGGGGAGAGGACAAGAGGCCTGAGACCTGCTCCCCACCCAGGCATCTCCACTGACCAGGCAGAGGAGCAGCACAGCTCTCAGACCGACCTGGTTCCCGTCAGAATGGCAGGGCTTTCCATCCCGTGTTATTTGAAAAACTTAACGTACATAAAGGAACCCCCGTGGCCTTCAGAGAGCCCTTGCCCTGCATCCTATGGGGCCACAAGAAAGCCACCCAGAGAATTTAGTGTACCATTTCCAAATAAGAAATCCATCTGGGGCTGAGGCTGGGGGAGGCACGCTCTGAAAAACACTGGCCTACCTTGGCGATGACATGGAGAAGAAACATACTACAGGAAACGTTAACAGAGAAGGGCACAGGGCAGAACACAACACAGAAAGGCGGGTCCCATCCAGTGAGGAAGCGCTTTACCCCCGGTGACCCTGCCCACGCTCAGGGGTCTCCAGTCCGATGGCCCATTGGTCACAAACTTTGCCTTGGGGAAACAGAGCCACCCTCCTCTGCCCCCACTTCTGGCTGCCTCACTCCCCTCCTCAAAGCTTGATTTTGAATTCTGTGGGCTGCGTGGTCACAGAGGCCCCTGAGGACTTGAAGAGCGCCTTCAGGATGGTGTCAGGGTCCACTTCGGCAGGGGGGTTGGAGGAGGAGGCAGAGTTCACCCTGCGAGGCAGCTCGCTCTCCTTTTTCACCGAGGGGCTGTCACTCAGCCGCCTGCGGAGAGCAGAGAAGAGGCAAAAGTTCTTGTCAGTTTTTCCTTAGATGGGGAGGGGACCCACCATTTACTGGGCATCTGTCATGAGCAAGGCACTGGGTGTAGCACTTTCCAGACCCCTTCATCTCATACCATCTTGCAACAAACTCGATCACGGCTCAGAGCAGCCTTGATCTCCTGGGCTCAAGCAGTCCTCCTGCCTCAGCCTCCTGAGGAGCTAGGACTATAGGCGTGCACCACCATGCCTGGCAAATATTTTTAAATTATTTTTAAAGACCAGGTCTTGCCATGTGGTCCAGGGTGCGTTTTTCTTATTTAATGATGAGAAAACGGAGACACAGGCAGTGCTATGTTCTAGGATTTTGCAAGGGTTTTTTAGAGACAGTCTCACTGTCACCCAGGCTGAAATGCAGTGGCATGATCGTGGCTCACTACAGTCTTGATCTTCCAGGCTCAAGCGATCCTCCCATCTCAGCCCCTCAAGTAACTGGAACTATATAGGTGCATTCCACCACTCCTGGCTAATTGAGGTTTTACGTTTAGGAGATACTGCATGTTCCTCCTGGATGGTAACATACATTAGCATATCATTAAGATATCTCACAACCTGAGAAGCCCAAAAGTGAAACAGATTTAACTCTGTTCAGCCCAATGGTTCCCAAACTTGTTAGGTTATCAAACTTTAAGAAATATTTTTAGAACACAACTTACTCCTAGAACACAGTTTAAGGAACTCATCCAAATCACACAATTCATTACCCAGGGTTCAAATCCTAGTCTTTTTAAATATCAAACTCTATTTCAAGCCTGCCCACACTATCCCACTCACCTTGCCAAGTCTAAGCTCTTCCCTGGTATCTGCCTCCTTATCTAGAACATGATGTCCTCATAATCTCCACATTTTATGCATCTCAGGCTTCAAAAAAGCCCTCAGTCCTGGGCCAGGCATGTATACTCAGCTGTGTGTAACAAAAGCCTTCAGTGGCTTCCCATTGTACAAAGCCAAATCCAGCTGGGCGTGGCAGTGTAGTCTCAGTGCCTGTAGTCTAAGCTCCTCAGGCAGCTGAGGCGAGAGGGTTGCTTGGAGTTTGAGACCGGCCTGGGCAACACATTGAGATTCTCAAAATAACTCAAAAACAAAACAAAACAAAACAAAACAAAAAAACCCATTGGGGAACAAAATGAGGGGTGGCATCTGGTGGTGTCTCCATCAGAGCCCATCATGACGTGGAGTCTGTGTTCCCGGATAATGCACACAGGCAGGAGACCCAAGCCGCCTCCCTCCATTCTCCGCTCAGACGTTTCTAAAGCAGAAGGCTGAGAACCAGATCACAATGCTAGCTCTTGTAGGGTCAACCCCTGGGGAAATGACAAAGCAAACCATTTTGGTCAAAGCTGCCATTAGAACAGAGGAAACGGAATGGGGGGATGAGGGAGGGCTGTGATGCAGGCAGTTTACCCATTAGAATAAAAAGAGATGGAGGGAGCTCCCTCTCCCCAGGACCCCGCCTTTGGAACTCACAGCAGGATAGGCTGGTCTGAGGTGATAACGTTCCCATTCATGTGAAGGTTGCACTTCATCGGCTGCCCTGAAAAAACAAAGAGAGAAAAAGGCTCTGCTATGAGACCTCAGCTCCTCACACAAGAGGACAAAGCCTGTACCTCCATTATCAATGGTCAAAGCACCCACCACTGGCGGTTCTGGCCCCACAGATGGAGACAGGCTGCATGGTTCCAGTCAAGCCAGACACTAAGAAAATCCCAGGGCATGAGGAAACCTCAGCAATGGGGGCTCCAAGAGGCAAAGTGGCAACAAACCTTGCTTTGTACAGGAGATGAGTGGATGTGAGGGAGAAACGAGATCAATGTGAAGCCATCCCAGTAGTAAGGGAAAAGGTTTCTGCTAACAAATTAAGTGAAGATGATCAAAAGCATTATGCATGGGATTCTACTCTGTTTACAAAGGATTAACTGCTAGGAAGACCACACTCCAACTATATATAAGATGTCACATGTGTAACGGTAATAGCACAAAAAAAAGGAAGAAGGAATAGGGCCATGTAGGAGTAGTATGTCCATATCTTATTTTTATCATTAAAGGAATTAAAATGTTAGGAAAAAATTATTCATGTAATGCAAAAGAAAAGCCACTAAAGAGGAGCCAAAAAGTAAAATGGAAGAAATAAACCTAATTATCAACATTAAATATGAGTGGATTAAATAATCCAAAGACAGAGATTGTCAGATTGGATTAAAATAAAAATAACCAGTAAGATCTAACTATACACACTCTCTACAAGAGACACATTTTTACAGTTGATGAGAGAAAAGATTGAAAGTAAGAGTGGGCCAGGCACGGTGGCTCACGTCTGTAATTCCAGCACTTTGCAAGGCTGAGGTGGCCAGATCACTTGAGGCCAGGAGTTTGAGAGCAGCCTGGCCAACATGGCAGAAACCCTGTTTCTACTAAAAATACTAAAAATTAGCTGGGTGTGGTGATGTGCACCTGTAGTCTCAGTCACTCAGGAGGCTGAGGCACAAGAATTGCTTGAACCCAGGAGGCAGAGGTTGCAGTGAGCCGGGATCACGCCACTGCACACCAGCCTGGGCAACGGAGCGAGACTCCATCTCAAAATAAAGAGCGAAAAAAGATAATATCACCCAAATAGCAACCCTAAAAAAGCTGGTGTTTTACTCATTAGCTATTACTAACATAAAATGAAATAGACTTTAAAACAAACAAAAAGAAATGTTACTAGCAATAAAGTGCGAATTTAAAGGGTCAATTCATCAAGAAGAAAACAATCATAAATATTTATACAACTAACAGAGCCTCAAATACATAAAATAAAAATAAACAGAAGTGAGAGAAACAGACAAACAGTAATAAAGATCTCACCAAGTGTGGTGGCTCACACCGTAATACCAGCATATTGAGAGGCCTAGGTGGGCAGATCACTTGAGATCAGGAGCTCTAGACCAGCCTGGCCAATGTGGTGAAACCCCGTCTCTACTAAAAATACAAAAATTAGCTGGGTGTGGCAGCAGGCGCCTGTAATCCCAGCTACTCAGGAGGCTGAGACAGGAGAATAGCTTCAACCCAGGAGGCAAAGGTTGCAGTGAGCAGAGACCAAGCCACTGCCAACTGGGCAACAGAGGGAAACTCCATCTCAAAAACAAACAAACAAGGCCGGGCATGGTGGCTCATGCCTGTAATCCAAGCACTTTGGAGGCCAAGGCGGGCGGATCACCTGAGGTCAGGAGTTCAAGACCAGCCTGACCAACACAGTGAAACCCCATCTTTATAAAAAAAAAAATCAAAAAATTAAAACAAACAAACAAACAAAAAACCCCTCAATATTTCACTTTGAATACTAGATAGAACCAGGCAGATCAACAATGAAACGGCACTTTAACACTATAAAGCAACTAGACATAATAGATATCTACAGAACACTCCATCTAACAACAAAATACATATTCTCCTTAAACATTCAAAGAAGAGAAGAAAATCTGGGAAATGTATGAATATATGGAAATTAAAACAATCCTAAATAACCAATGATTCAAAGGAGAAATCACAGGGAAATTAGAAAATAATTCAAGATGAATGAAAATGAAGGCATGATATACCAAAACATGGAATGCACTTAAAGCAATGCTTAGAAGATATTATATAGCTATAAATGCACATACAGTCATGTATCATTTAACCATGGGAATACATTCCAGAGTGTAGTGGCAGGATCACAGCTCACTACAGCCTCAACTTCCCAGGCTCAGGTGATCCTCAGCCTCCCCAGCAGATAGGACTACAGGCACACGCCACCACACCCAGCTAATTTATTTTTTGTAGAGGCAGGGTCTTGCCACGTTGCACAGGCTGGTCTCCAGCTTCTAGGTTCAAGCGATTCTCCTGTCTCCGCCTCCCCATGTGCTGGAGTTACAGGCTTGAGCCACCACACCTGGCTGTACAGCACGTTACTCTACTGAATATAGCAGGCAACTGTATTTGTATATCCAAACATAGAAAAAGTACCATAAAAATACGGTATTATAATGTTATGGGCCCACTGTGATATATGTGGTCTGTTGTTGACCAAAAAGTCATTATACAGCATATCAATACATTAAAAAGGAGAATCCAAAACACCTACAGAATGGGAAAAAATACTGGTAAATAACTTTTCTGATAAGGGACTAAAAAATATGTAAAGTACTTTTACAACTCAATAATAAAAAAGAACCTAATTAAAAAGTGGACAAAGATTCTGAATAGGTATTTCTCCAAAGAAGACAGCCAGGTGCAGTGGCTCACGCTTGTAATCCTAGCACTTTGGGAGGCTGAGGTGGGTGGATCACCTGAGGTCAGGAGTTCAAGACCAGCGTGGCCAACACGGTGAAACCCTATCTCTACTAAAAATACAAAAAATTAGCTAGGCGTGGTGGCACGCACCTGTAGTCCCAGCTACTCAGGAGGCTGAGGCAGAAGAATCGCTTGAACCCAGGAGGTGGAGGTTGCAGTGAACTGAGATCATGCCACTGCACTCCAGCCTGGGCAAAAGAGTGAGACTCAAAAAAAGAAGAGAAAGAAAAATAAGTGTCTTTCCACATCCAAGCATATGACAAAAAACAAAAATCAAAAACAAACAACAGAAATTTAAAATTTAAAACAAAATAAAAAATAAAAAAATAAGTTTTTTTTTTTAAATGACATGCAAATGGCCAATAAGCACATGAAAAGGTGCTCCACATCATTAGCCATGGGGAAATCAAATCAGAACTCCACTGACTCACCCAGGGGAGCTCACCCAGGTGCCAAGATTTAGCCAAGGCTCCAGGTCTTTTATTTGTAATTTTTTTACTGTTGTATTGTTTTATTAGTCTCTGCTTCTCCACTTCTAGCACAGGGCCTTGGTCCATAGTAGGCACTCAATACATACTGAAAGAACAAATGAGTGGAAAAGGAGCATGGCAGACAGAATTCTTCTCTACAGGCTGTCTGGAGACGAAAAATAAGAACCTGACGTCAATAAGGTCTGTCGTTTACCCACTAGGAGCAGCTCTCACCCAGGTGCCAACATTCAGACAAAACTCCAGGCCTTTGAGGAACCTCAGCCCTAGCAGTGAGCAGACCAACATCTGGAAGGGAAAAGTTGTGGCTCTTGACTTCCCTGGCAAGACCCCTTAAGAGAACCATCCATGGAGAAATGGTATTTTTCTTTTTCCTGGGCTCAAAAGCTTAAGGGCTGGGTGAAAACCCAGGGCCCTGTGTAACCCACAGCTCAGCACTACTCAGGGACTGCACAGCAGTTCCTGATGCAGAGGAGGGCCCAGAGATGGGTTCCACCCATCTCAGAGAGACTTCCCCAGGAAGGCCTGCTACCTGACAGCAAGTAGAGAGGAGTGAGAGGGTCAGGGGCTGTTTTCTCCCAAACTTACCGTCCAGACACCGGTTGTTGTACTTCTTATATGCAGTGATGGCATCATCCTTTTTCACAAACACCACCTCTGCTACCCCAGGATGGACCAGCCGAGCTCGCTTGAGGGCTCCACACACACAGAAAAGCTCCTGCACAGAACAACAGGGACTGGGATTAGGGAAGAATTTCTGACAGCCTGCCACTCACGCATTCTGAAGGCCCTGGGGTGTGGTGGCTCCACTGCAGCTAAATATGCCCCTGTGCCCGAGACTGCAGGGAGGCTCCACTGTAGGTGGTGCTCCTGAGACATCCACAGGCCTCAACACAGCACCAGATGAGGTCAGCAGTGAGAAATGGGCTTGGACTTACAAGCCTTGTATTACCTGTGACCTCCCAGGAAGCCACCACCAAAGTCTTCAGTGCCCACCTCAACAACAGGGATAAAACAGTTAAGAAAATCAGAGAGCCCTGTCATAAGAATGAATGTATACAAAGAAAGACAGCTGCAATACGTTACCTGGAAATCTGTTAGAAATACAAATTCTGTAGTTCTACCCAGAGTCCTGGTTTGGCTGGATTGAAGGGTTTCCCTGGACATGGGACTTTGAGTGCTAAAACCAGGAGAGTCCCTAACAAAACTGGGACAGTCAGTCACTCTAAGTCCGACAGTCCTGAGTTTGATCCCCAGGCTCTGCTTCCTAACCGCTATGAAATGTCTAGCATGTTACTTAACTTGTCTGAGCCTGTTTCCTCTTCTGAAAATAAAAAGGACTAGCTCACTTCCCAGGGTTATTGGAAAGCTCAACTGAGATAATTTTTAAGGCAGTGCTTTGCACACATCATTGACTCCAATCTCCACCTCATTTTACAGACTAGGCCAGAGAGGGAGCAGAATGTGAAGACAGGCAGAGGGTGACTAGCACTCATGCCACTTCTTCACCTCCAACTGCCTTCACAGGTTGCTGTGAGGGCAAAGAGAAGGTTTATGAAAAGGCCCTTAACATGATTTGTTTTTAATGATAAATATCAAAACAAGATGTCCCTCTGCACCTGAGGGAGACTAGTTACAGAACCACTCGCAGATACTGAAATCTGTGGATGCTCAAGTCCCTGCTATAAAATGCTGTAGTATTTACATATAACCTGTGCACCTCGTCCAGTCTACTTTACATCATCTCTAGATCACTTGTAATACCCAATACAATGTAAACGCTATGTAAATAGTTGTTATACTGTAGTTCTAAAATTTGTATTATTTCTCATTATACTGTTATTTTTAAAATTTTGAGTACTTTCATTCAGTGGTTGGTTAATGAATATTTTCCATCAGTGGTTTTGGGATGCAGAAGCCACAGATATGGAGGGCCAACTATAAATACTAGGTGTGATTCCAACGTTATTACCATGATCTTCTCAACACTGCCTACTTGGGTAGAAGTGACTTCCTCTGAGCGCCGATCATGACTGGCGTTTAGTTTTCCACCATAATGTATCTTCCGACAGTCTACCTAAACTGCCTGGCACACAGCAAGTGCTCAATAAATGGCAGTTGTTACTACATTTATAAACAGCTTTAATTTAATTTTTTTTTTTTTTGAAACTGAGTCTCACTCTGTTGCCCAGGCTGGAGTGCAATGGGGCAATCTCGGCTCACTGAAACCTCCACCTTCCAGGTTCTAAGCAATTCTCCTTCCTCAGCCTCATGAGTAGCTGGGATTACAGGTACCTGCCACCATGCCTGGCTAATTTTTGTATTTTTAGTAGAGACACGGTTTCACCATATTGGCCAGGCTGGTCTTGGACTCCTGACCTTAGGTGATCCACCCACCTTGGCCTCCAAAAGTGCTGGGATTATAGGCATTGAGCAACTGCGCCCAGCAATCAGCTTTAATTCTTTATGACTTGTCAAGTATTACACAAAATAGGCTAGTTTCCATCCTCATGTGCACCATTCACAGCACTGTCCCTGCTACAGGAGGAGGACATGCCAGTTACCCTGCTTAGTTCTAACATCCATCTCACAGCATGTGTGTTTCATAATTAAGATTTAGCCACCTGTAATCCCAGCACTTTGGAAGGCCGAGGCGAGCAGATCATTTGGGATCAGGAGTTTGAGACCAGGAGACCAGGAGATCAGGAGTTCGAGACCTGGCCAACATGGTGAAACCCTGTCTCCACTAAAAATACAAAAATTAGCCAGGCGATAGTGGTGGGCACCTGTAATCCCAGCTACTCAGGAGGCTGAGGCAAGGAGAATTGCTTCGAATCCGGGAGGTGGAGGTTGCAGTGAGCCAAGATCGCACCATTGTACTCTAGCCTGGGCGACACAGGAAGACTCCACTTCAAAAAAAAAAAAAAAGGCAGAGTGTGATGGCTCACGCCTACAATCCCAGCACCAGCACTTTGAGAGGCTGAGGTGGGTGGATCACGAGTTCAGGAGTTCGAGACCAGCCTGACCAACGTGGTGAAACCTCATCTCTACTAAAAATACAAAAATTAGCTGGGCCTGGTGGCGCATGCCTGTAATCCCAGCTACTCAGGAGGCTGAGGCAGGAGAATCGCTTGAATACGGGAGGCAGAGGTTGCAGTAAGCCTGCACTCCAGCCTGGACAACAGAGCAAGACTGTCTCAAAAAAATAAATAAATAAATAACAAATGTGGTGACCAGTGTGGGTTGTTAGCCTGGGGTTCAGCTGCAGGGAGAGGCTGGATTCTCCAACAATACTCATTTCGTGATCTGACAAGTCAAAGGATGCCTGGATTTCTAAACTAATGGCTCTTTTGGGTGCCAGAGTGAAAATGATGTTGAAAAGAAGTTCTAGCTGCATCTACAAGCCCACTCACAGGCACTTGACAGGTTTTGCCCATGACTGCCATGGGTGGGACAGGATGGACCAGGAAGGCAGAGACCACCAATCCATCTCCCTTCTTTCACTTTGGAATCATCACATAAAACCTCCAAAGGACGCAGAAAGTTCCAAAGACTCACAAGAAAATACAACTACTGGATACTGCCAGTATGGGACTAAAGGATCCCATTTAGGACCCATTACAGCACAGATATCCCCTAACTTCTAAGACTCAGGCCAGGCACTTGGCCTTGGTTTAGAAGCTGTGCAGAACAGTGAAGAAGCTGGCCTGACTGCTGTTGTTTGAAAGGCCCGATTCCAGGGGTGGCCCTTGGCTGGCATCTGGAAACTCGGATCTCAGGAGGGCTCCTGCCATCCCACAGTTCACGGTGCCTGAACTGTGCAAACAACATGGTTTCTGCTCCAACACCTGCTTTCCTTCTGGGTGTCTGGAATTTTGGTACACGCTAGACAGAGAATGCTGAAGTGACCAGTCCCCAATAAAACCACTGGGCACCCTCACGAGCTTCCCTGGTGTCCCATGTGTTGTCGCAACTTGCTTCGAGCTGCACCCAGCATCCTGTGCAACTCTACTGGGAGAGGCCTCTGGAGGCTTGGCCTGATTTCCCCAGACTTCACCCCATGAGTCATTTGCTCTGCATCCTTTTGCTGCTGTTAGTCTCAGCCCTGAGTGTGACTATATGCTGAGTTTGGTGAGTCCCAGCAGTCATCAAACCTGAGAGGGGGTCTTAAGAGACCTTTGCCACAGAGGTAGCTTGAGATTTAAATTTCTGGTAGGTCACAGTACTTACAACAATGTCCTCCTCAGTGACTCGAGGGTGCAGATTATTCACAGTCATCTTTGTGCCTTCCAATGGGCTGAGGACAGGCTGCCACAGAGACAAGAGCGTTACCAGAAGCTGGATAGCTGATGAGCACTCCCGCAACAGAAATTCCTCCAGGCACGTGACCAGGAAGGCCCAGAGGAAAGCTCCACGGAGTTATCACAACTGGGCCCCCGAACTTCAGTGTCCACTACTAAAAGCATGGACCCTATCCCATCTCCCAAATACGCAAGCCTCTCAGGCCCTGAGCCTCTGTCTGGAAGGATCTACCTAATGGCTCATGCTTCCAGACACACACAGCTAAAAGAGCCCTTTTTCCTAGACTTCTCAACTGGAATGAGATGCTCTGTCCTCAGCACTCTTAACAGCTTTCTTCTGGGAGAGCCTCTACCATATCACCAGATACCACAATCTCTCAGCAGCTCTGCTATCCCCACTAGCCTGCAAGCTTCGAGGGCAAGAGTCCCTAGGTCTTGGTTTGCTCATCTGTAGAATGGGGGTGGCAATGCCCACCTCACAAAGGCGTTGTGGGGATGCAATGAGATACACAGAGCATACAGCCCTCCTGACCCTTAACTGCTGTGGTCACCACCGTCATCTTACCTCAGCAAGTGGCAGCTCTTTGGGGGGTTCTTCCTTGTTCACCAGTGTCCGGGACATGCTGGTCAAGGCTTTTGTTCGAATAGAGGAGGGGAGAGCAGGAGCTGTGTATGCATCATTCTGAACCACTTTGGTAAGAGGGAGGGCCTTGGACATGGAAAGCTTGGAACTGCTTAGCCCAGCCTAAACAGAGACAGAAAGGAATCTGAGAAGCCAGATCTGGAATGTTCTGAAGAAGCCCCAAGGAGTTGACAGCTTGCTGACAGCATGAACCCTTGATGCCTCCCAGCCATCAGAGGAAAGGGACAGGACGAGAGAAAAGCACACAGCCTGAGCACACACTCATAGAAGCCACTCTCCACAGAGCTGGACCTTCCTGGCAGGAAGCTTCCAGACAGTACTGGCCTGGAAACTTACCCAGGAGCCACAGGCTCATCCATACCACTTAAGACTTTCTAAAAATCCCACAATTTGAGGCTGGTCAGAAGGCAAAAAGCTCAGCCAGGCACAGTGGATCACATCTGTCATCCCAGCACTCTGGGAGGCTGAGGTGAGAGGACTGCTGAGCCCAGGAGTTCAAGACGTACCTGGGCAACACAGTGAGACCTCATCGCTACAAAAAAGGTAAAAGAGCCGCTCTGCCTATGGAGAAGCCATTCTTTTATTACTTTGTTTTCTTAATAAACCTGCTTTTGCTTAAAAAAAAAAATTGAAATGCCAGAAGCTTGAAATGCCAGAAGCTTGAGGTCAAGGTCATTCCTAGATATGGTGACCTATCACAATGTGCTGATCACCACTCTTAAGAGGGACCAGAACTCAGCTTTTTGGTTCCTCTTCTGACCATCCAGCAGTGCCACACATAGTCTTGGCCTCATCAGTTCCCAGACTGTCAGGGACATGCTGGCAGTCAGCAGTGCAGATCACCAAAAACAGACCCTCCCATCTAGATGTGGCCCTTTGGAAACAGAAACTCCCTGGTATTCACGTGTCTGAGGAAGACGGTGCATAAAGCAGAAGTGACAGGGGGCCCTGCTGATTTAGGGCAGTGTTTATAGGCACTGACCCAGGGAGATGGGAGGAATGCAGCAGGAGAGGCAGATCAGAGCATGGAAGGGGCAATTCACCATGCTTCTCCAAGTCTGAGTGATCCCCATGCTGGATTCCACATTCCTCACAGCTTTCTGAGTCTCCAGAGCCAGGACAGCACAGTGATTACACATGGGGCTCAGAGGCCTAGACTGCTCAGGCTCCATTTCAGACCCACGGCTTCTCCTCAGCTGAGTGATGTCGAGCAGGCTGATTTCACCTCTCCATGCCTGCTTCCTCATCCATAGAGGGTAATCAACAGTACCCATCTCACTGGGTACAATATGCGTTAGTATAAATATGGCATTTATTTAATTAGGGTATCAAGTAGGGATAGAGACTCACTGAGCAAGCTGACAGTTCTCTTGGTGGCAGACTTGAGCAGTCTAATTATTAGAAAGGCCTGGTCCCTTTGTAAAGAAACAACTGGCATCATTCAGCTTCACAATGTATCTCTTTATTTTTTAAGACAGAGTCTCGCCCTGTCACCCAGACTGGAGTGCAGTAGCACAATCTTGGCTCACTGCAACCTCTACCTCTGGATTCAAGAGATTCTCCTGCCTCAGCCTCCCAAGCAGCTGGGATTACAGGCACTCGCCATCACATCTTGCTGATTTTTGTATTTTTAGTAGAGACGGGATTTCATCATGTTGGCCACACTGGTCTCAAACTCCTGACCTCAGGTAATCTGCCCACCTAGGCCTCCCACAGTGCTAAGACTACAGATGTGAACCACTGCACCCCACCAGCTTCACATTTCTCTTAATTAGTAACCAGGAGACTGGTCCACATACTCAGAACAGTAACCAAAACTAAGTTTTTGAGCTTCTGAAGGAAAAATTAAAGAGGTGCCTGCCACAAGGACCTACCTGGCAGCCCACTGGCCTCCCTGCCTGACACTTGGCTGTACCTCGGGCTGAGCAGCATGGACCTCCCCGATGCTCCCAGATGCTGTTTTCTTTCCTTCTCTGGATGTCTGGCCCGCACTCTAGTCTAATAAGCTTTCCCTGCATGCAGGCTGCACCTGGTAGAGCCCACAGATCAGGTGACATGTATTCCTGCTAACGCCAACTAAGGGAATCCAGAATTCAAGAGCAGCACCAGACCTGCTGACCATAAAAAGTCACCGAGCATGCAGAATGGCCAGCCATGAAGGAAAGAACAGACCTCCACTGTGGGGTCACTCACATTTCCCTATAGCGTCTCAAACACAGCAACTGCAAGCTGCGGCCCTGTACTCTACTTGCTGTGGGACCTTAAACCAGGAGGCAACCCATTCTCAGCATTTATAAAACTAAGGGGTCAGACTAGTTCCAGCTCTGAAAATCTTACGGCCCAAACAAAGAAATATTTCTGCACTGAAAGGCTCTCTTTGCCACAACCTCTCCCACCTGCCTGATAAAACACACTATAAGAAAAAGGTGAAATGTCATACCATGTGGTGGAGAAAGCCACCTGAGGCTGCAAACTTCATCTGTTTAGTAGGAATGGAAGCTATACCATCATCTTCTTCATCCAGGTCATATAAATTCTGAGAATATAAAGATATATAAGTAAATATGCATGTGGGCCCTCAAAAGACATCTAGAACAGGCATGGCAAGGAGAAGGCTGCTGGAGAAAGGGACCAAAGGAGAAGTGGGCACAGGGGTGATGGTGCCTGGGGAGACTGGGGCCCAAGTCCTGACAGGCTGACTCCCTGCCCACAAGTTGCAGTGAAAATCCTACAACTTACAGGCACACCAGAAATCCCTTTTTCCCAGTGGGCAGTATCAATCCAGAGTCCCTAAAATGTTTGTTCATATCCTTTGGCTTGGAAAGTCCATCCTTGTTAACATGGCCTACAGAAATAAACCCAAACCCTAGAAAGAGCTTTATCTACAAAGATGTTTCTTTCTTTTTTTTTTTTTTTTTTTTTTTTCCTGAGATGGAGTTTAGCTCTTGTTGCCCAGGCTGGAGTGCAATGACACGATCTTGGCTCACCACAACCTCTGCCTCCCAGGTTCAAGTGATTCTCCTGCCTCAGCCTCCCGAGTAGCTGGGATTACAGGCATGTGCCACCACGCCCAGCTAGTTTTATATTTTTGGTAGAGGCACGGTTTCTCCATTTTGATCAGGCTGGTCTCAAACTCCTGATCTCAGGGGATCCACCCGCCTTAGCTTCCCGAAGTGCTGGGATTACAGGCATGAGCCACCACTCCCGGCTAGCAGAAGGATTTTTAGCAGTGAAAATGACAGGAAAATGGTTTCAATAAAACTGGAATGCAAACTCAATGGATTCTGCAGTTACTAAAAATGTTTACAGTAAATGTGAAATGTCACAGAAAAATTTTTGAGTTACAAAGTAAAAAAGAATTATACAAAATTGGGTAAGAATATAACAACCACAAATCTGCGTTAAGTAAAATAATGTTAGGCATGGTGGTTCACGCCTGTGCCTGTAACCCCAGCACTTTGGCAGGCCCAGGCCGGAGGACTGATTGAGCTCAGGAGTTCGAAACCAGACTGGCTAACATGGCAAGACTCCGTCTCTATAAAAGTTAGCCAGATGTGGTGGTGTGCACCTGTGATCCCAGCTACTCGGGAGGCTAAGGTGGGAAGATCATTTTAGCACAGGAAGTCAAGGCTGCAGTGAGCCATGGCTGCACCACTGCACTCCAGCCTGGAGGACAGAATGACCATAGACCGATCACTCTGAGACCCTGTCTCAGAAATAATTAAAATAAATAAACAATGACATGTAAGGAACTACAGCAAAATTTCAACAGTGACTGGCTTTGGAAAATAGGAACTTGAGGGACTTTTTGGCAAGTTTTCTGTATTAAACACATAGAACTTTTTTTCTTTTTGAGACAGAGTCTTGCCCTGTTGCCCAGGCTGGAGTGCAGTGGCACTATCTCAGCTCAATGCAACCTCCGCATCCTGGGTTTAAGCAATTCTCCTGCCTCAGCCTCCCAAGTAGCTGGGATTACAGGCGCCTACCACCACGATCAGCTAATTTTTGCATTTTTAGTAGAGATAGGGTTTCACCATGTTGGCCAGGCTGGTCTCGAACTCCTGACCTCCCAAAGTGCTGGGATTACAGGTGTGAGCCACTGCACCCAGCCCATTAGAACTTTTATGGAAAAAACAAAAACAAACAAAAAACTTCATTAGCCTCTCTGCCCTCTATGCCTCCCTTCCTCTATTAAGAAGTTTCTTCTTTAAACTCAAATTGCAAAAAGTTCAGCCTGCCTCCAATATTACAAACTGCGAACCTTGGAGCAAGCCTCAGTCAATCCACCCAAGCAGGCCTCATCAAAACACATGCATGCATACATGTTCTTTATGTACACCCACACTCTCTCACTCTACCTGTTTGGCCTGGTGGTTATTGACAACATTGATTCTCATTCCAGCAGGATGGGGATGAAGTGGTGCCATGGCTTTCTGCTGTGGAACCTGGAAACACTCAGTGGTCAGAATTCACCCCACAGCGTCCATGTGCATTCTCTATAAGGAGGGGGTTACTGAACGTGACACATGGTGGGCATGCAGCTCTGGTCTTTGGTAAAAGGCTTTACCCTCACAGTAGGAAGTAACAGAAGAATCATCATCCCAGAGACCACAACAGTAACACACATGTAGGACTTAATGGACTTGGCTCAATGTTTGCTGCGGCTGCTGCTGTTCCTATTACCAAAGCTGCTATGAAGATTAAATGACATGGTTTCTTTTCCCTCTGTGGTGGCAGCTATGGAGGGTGGCCAGGGCCCTGAACTAGGGGCTAAATCCCACTGGGCTCCTACCCTGGCCCTGCCACCGCCTGGTATATGATGCTGGGGGCATGGTATTTCAATCTCTGAAACTCAGGTTCTTCTTTTTTAAAACGAGGGTCACAATTCTAGGCGTGGAGTGAGGACTGTACGATCAATAAACGTTTTGTCCTTTCCCTCTCTTTCTTCCACCAGTATCTCACTTGGGAAAGTCACTATATTTCTATGGCCCTCCCCTTTCTTTTCTATACAACTGAGATAATGCCTTTCCTTCCTCATATGGTTACCTGGCTGTAATGTACTTAAAGCCTCCGCAAGGAGCAAAGTGCTATACTAACACTTGAGGGGACTGTATTTTTGCCCAATCACACCCGGCCCCTTGCCTCTAAATCTACCTTTGTTACTAGCTTTCTGGGAATTCATAACAAAAGCCACAACATACCTGGATGGTTTTGGTGAGCTTCAGGGCAGGAGTCACTGTCCCAATGGGGGGGTTCATGAAGGCAGCAGGGGAACTCCTCTTCAAGCTGATCTTCTCCCGGGCATCAGCGACCTGGCGGGGCTTTTGGGGCACCGTGGTCTGCTGCTTGCGAGAGTTCAACATCTCTCTGGCATCCTGTACTTTCCCTTTGATCCGAAACCGGGCATCTTTCTGCAAAAGCTTCTCCCGAGCATCCTTGACTCCCAGTTTGAGCCGGGCATCTGAGAGGCCAATCTTCTGCCGGGCATCAAATCTTTGCTGGAAGGTGGCTGTGCGTGCTGACTGGCTGAGAAGGCCTTGCTGAATCCCAACTCGAGATCGGACACCTCCAACTCCCGGTCTGGCATTAAGCCTGCAAATATAAATCACAATCAATATTAAATGGATCTGGACATCAACAGCAGTCTATGAAAGTAGAACTGTGGTAACACTGGGGACAGAGGAGGTCCTGGAGAATCAGAAAGCAACTCCCTGCCTGTGCCTGAGTAAACAACGATGCCTACATGGAGACTCCTTTCCTGGTTTCATGATGGCTTTTAATTTTGCAATTTAAGCAAAATTAAGAGAGAGAGGCTGGCAAGTTTTATCACTAGGTAAGACTGTTTTGCTCCCTAGACCATGTATCTTGAGACACCAACATGGACAACAACCTCCCAACAATGTCATTCAGATAAAATAAACATCCCCCGAATACAATCCCACCCATAAGAAGAGGAACTTTAGTTTCCAAGGCCCTTCCCCATCCATGTTCTCACTCAGCCCTCTGCAAGCTGAGAAGTACTTACTATGTCCACTTTACAGTGGGAGAAGCAGGCTTGGAGAGGCTCAATGATTAACAAAGAGTATCTCTAAGGAAAGCAGACACCATCTACTGGGCTAGGACCAAGAGAGAAAACATGTGGGTCTGGCATAGAGCTAGAGGAAAACAGACGACATTAAGACTTGTAGGAAAGAAAGATAAAGTTGCTCTGCAATAGCACAAATATCAAATATGGAAAGTACTGAAATTGGAAATGACTCGGTACACGGTTCATTCACTATTTGGGTAATGGGTACACTAGAAGCCTAATTCTCCCCAGTACACAATTATAATCCATGGAACAAACATGCACATGTACGCCCGGAATTGAAAATAAAGTTATCTTTTTTTAACTGGAAACGAATGAAACTCCATTAAACAGGCCCGGTCTCCTTCTCGGGTTCCTCTGTTGGTCCACAGTGGCTTGAAAGTGAACAGAAGGCCCTCCTGAGTGCAGCACTGGAGATCCTCCCTGAAATCTCTGGGCTGTTTCTGTCTCCTCCCACTGCCAGGCCTCTCTACTGTAGCTGCCATTAATCGCCACTCCTGTGGCAGATGGGGGACTCCTATGTCAAGGTGTCCTCTCTGGGAACCCTCCCTGATTCCTCCCGGCCAACTCTCCTCTGTGCCTATTACCACACCTGCTTGTTTCCTTTTTTCTCTCCCCACCCTGGGTGGGGCTGGGAGAGAATGGGGGCTCAGTCCTTTTTCAGGGCCCAGTACCTCCTAAGCGGCATCGAGCCCAGGAGTGTCAGAAACTCCTGTGGAGCTTCTTAAATACACAGTTGTCCAGATCCCACCCTAGATACTAAATCCAAAATCTGGGGGGAAGCCTGGGCATTTGCATTTTTAACTCTGCGGGTGATTCTGGAGAAGAGCCACGTCGACCTCATGTTAGAGGGTAAACTCTGCTGTATAAACGAGTTCCTACGTTGCCTCCCACTTAACTGCCTGGACCCCCACGAGGCATCTCTCATACTGGGCAAGTCACTGGTACTCTCCCACTGCTGCACTCTTCAAGTGGCTAGAGTGAGACTGGCTGTCAGCCCCTCTGCTAATAAATAGCAGAAGTGCAGCCAAAGGTGAGTCTACCTGGGACCAATAAAAGCAAACCTAGACCTTCATTTTGTTATCCCTCAAATAATGAAAAAACACCTGTTGCCCCCAATAAGCCAGAGCCAGACCTAACGCAGTAATATAGACTGAACATCTGTGTCCCCCTAAAATTCCTCTGTTGAAACCTAATCTGCAATGTGATGGTAGTAGGAGGTGGGGGCCTTTGGGAAGTGATGAAGTCATGAGGGCAGAGACTTCATGAATGGCTTTAGTTCCCTTTATAAGGAAGAAGCCCCAGAAAGCTCCCTGGCCCCTTCTGCCATGTGAGGATGCAGCAGAAAGACCATCCAGAACCAGGAAGCAGGCAGGCCCTCATCAGAAACGGAATCTGCCAGCACCCTGATCCTGGACTTCCAGAACTCTCTGTGAGAAGGAAGTTTCTGTTTTTTATAGGCTACCCAGCTTATGGTATTTTCTTACAACAGCCTAAACAGATTAAAACAGGCAGTGATGCATGCTATCATTTTTCTTTGGAAAGTGGCAAACTAAGATTTAAATACTTTCCAGTGGGTTCCGGGTGGAAGGGTCATTTGTACAATTAATCAGATAAGGCTTAAGGTTTATCTGCCATCCCTGCCTCATTTTTTAATGTGAGGACTATGGGAGATGGAGGCACTAGAGAAAGCAGGGCCAAAGGAAGGGGGTCTTCAGGGGGCTGGCACACACAATTAGAGAGAAAGAAATACTTGTATGTGGTAGACGGCCTTCGCCCTCCCCAGGACTGGGCTACCCTAGGCTTCATGTTCCACAGCCTGCAAAGCCATGGACAACCGGAGCTATGCATTGGGGTGACCTCAGAAACCTGCAGCTAGGCCGGGCACAGTGGCTCACTCCTGTAATCCCAGCACTTCGGGAGGCCAAGGCAGGCGAATCACATGAGGTCAGGAGTTCAAAACCAGCCTAACACAGCAAAACTCTGTCTCTATAAAAATATAAAAATTAGCCAGATGTGGTGGCATGCACCTATAATCCCAGCTACTAGGAAGGCTGAGGCAGGAGAATCACTTGAACCCAGGAGATGGAGGTTGCAGTGAGCCAGGATCACACCACTGCACTCTAGCCTGGGAGAAAGGGCAAGACTGTTTCAAAAAAATAAAAATAAAAGACATGATGAATGAAAATTTTTGAGTGTTGCTCATTCAGGCTGATAAATTTTGGCACAGATTTTTTTTTTTTTAAGAGACAAGGCTGCCGGGTGCTGTGGCTCACACCTGTAATCCCAGCACTTTGGGAGGCTGAGGCGGGTGGATCATCTGAGGTCAGGAGTTCAAGACCATCCTAGCCAACATGGTGAACCCCCGTCGCTACTAAAAATACAAAATTAGCCACGTGTGATGGCGGGCATCTGTAATCCCAGCTACTCAGGAGGCTGAGGCAGGAGAATTGCTTGAACCCAGGAGGTGGAGATTGCAGTGAGCGGAGACTGTGCCATTATATTGAAGCCTGGGCAACAGAGTGAGACCCTGTCTCAAAAAAAAAAAAAAAAAAAAAGACAAGGTTGGACACAATGGCTCATGCATGTAATCTCAGCACTTTGGGAGGCCAAGGTAGGAGCATGCTTTGAGCCTACGAGATCAAGAACAGCACAGGCAACATAGCAAGACTCCTGGGATGCGGTGGCTCACACCTGTAATCTCAGCACTTTAGAAGGCTGAGGCAGGAGGATGGTTTGAGCCCAGGAGTTCAGGACCAGCCTGGGCAACATAGTGAGACACTGTCTCTATAATAATAGAAGTAGAAAATTATCTGGGCATGAATCTGTAGTCTCAGCTACTCCAGAGGCTGAAATAGGAAGATCACTTGAGCCCCAGAGTGCAATCTGAGCCAGGGTCCTGATACTGTCCTTCAGGCTGGAAAACAGAGCAAGACCCTGTCCAAAAATATATTTAAAAAATAAAAAAAGACAGACTCTCATTCTGTTGCCCAGGCTGGAGTGCAGTGGTACAATCATAGCTCACTACAGCTTTGACTTCCTGGGCTCAGGTCATCCTCCTGCCTCAGTCTTCTAAGTTTTGAGCCAACATGCCCAGCTTCAGACATCTTTTAAATGTTATAACCCCATGAATTAGGTTATTTTCACATTTTATAAATGAGGAAGCTCAGAACCAAGGAGATTATCCCAAAAGCTACTAAGGGTAAGGAATGAACTTGAACTTCACTACATCTGGTTAAAGCATCTATTAAATAAGCATGGGTCAAAAATAAAGACCAGAACTGCAAGAGTTAAGAAAACTTTTTTTTTTTTGAGATGGAGTTTCACTCTTGTTGCCCAGGCTTGAATGCAATGGCACGATCTCACCGCAACCTCTGCCTCCTGGTTGAAGTGATTCTCGTGCCTCAGCCTCCTGACTAGCTGGGATTACAGACACGCGCCACCATGCCGGCTAATTTTTTGTATTTTTAGTAGAGACAGGGTTTCTCCATGTTGGTCAGGCTGGTCTCAAACTCCCAACCTCAGGTGATCTGCCCTGCCCAGCTCAACCTCCCAAAGTGTTGGGATTGCAGGTGTCAGCCACCGCATCCAGCCCTGAAAAAACTTAAAAAAATAAAAAAGGCCAGGAGCAGTAGCTCATGCCCGTAATACAGACACTTTGGGAGGTTCTGAGGCAGACGGATTGCTTGAGCCCAGGTGTTCAAGCAATGGGCATGAGACCAGAACACGACCCTGTCTCAAAAACAAAATCAAAGAAATCCAAAACAAAACCAAAAAACACCACCAAAACAAAAAAAAAAAAACAATTTTCCTTATTATTAGTGTCTGGTATTTTAGTTTCAATATGTTGTTAACCCCTTAAAAATTTATTTTACATATATAAAAAGGAAGGGTGAACATTCCCCAGGCTGAAAAAAATCTTAGGACTCCAGTCATGCCCAGGGATACAGAGCACTCTCTAGAGACCAAGGAGTGAGCACAAGCACCAAGGTGAGTGAGTGGGCAGCGCGTGCACGGAGAGCTCACATACCACAGTGCCTGCCTGGCAGGAGAGACCACCAAGATGCCTTGCGCTGGCATTTTTATCTATTGGAACAGCCTAAAAGGCACATTTCGGGGTGGGAGGTAACAGTAGTTGAGGATGCAGCAAGAGCTCCTCACGGTGGGAGGGAGTAAGCTATTTCCCCTAATCTGATGCACTCAGTTCCCTGGTTCCACAGTGCTTTCAACTTCTTTCATGAACAGCTTTAGGGGGCTTCAGTGTTCAGGCTTTTTATAATCACAGCTGCTCTTCCTGCATGAAGAGACAGCTATTCATCCCAGCAGGCAGCAGTACTGGTTTCAGGCAGGCATTAGTCATCGGAAATTTTTCAAATAAACACTCCTGCTAGGGGTAGGTCTCTAAAACATAGACTCAATTATGTTACCCTCCCACTCCTAGAACTGCTGAGGGCTCCTTAACAAAGCTCAACCCCTGGGGGGAGCCTCAGGTCTGGCCCCAACTTATGGCTGCAGCCTCACTCCCCACTGTAGACTACTGACATTCCCAAAACACATCCTGCACTTTTATCCTCAGTAAATGTTTGGGAGGGGGAAGGAGAAAGGCTTTGAGCAAGTCTCTTAATTGCCCCACCTCCATCGCCCAAACTACAGCTCTGGAATTGCTTCCGAGCCTTCGCCAGGTATTCCTCGAGGTCCTGTGAAGAGTGTCACTGGCGGGTGAGAAGGCAAATGCCACCTGGATCCCGAATTATCTCCCCTATAGCCCCAACTGGAACCTGGCATTCATGTGATGAATGCCAGCGGGGAGGGTCTGTCTGGGCTAGGAATATCTCACCCTCCTGGCTCTGTCTGTGGAGGGCAGGGCTGCAGCCAGCTCTGGACAGATGTCCAGCCCAAAGCATCCAGGCCCAATAAGTGGGGCCCTGGATTACTATAAAGTAGATTTTAACCCATGGGTTTAATATCTTCTTGGTTGGGGGTGTGTGTGTTGAGGTTATTTTTATAGAGAGAAAACAGCTTAATTCTAACCATCACTAAGGGTCAACTCTGAACTTGGTGATTTAAGACCCAAAGAAAAACAAGACATTAAAATACTATTCCCTTACCAAAGAGTCTTGTGCAGATGTTTCATTTTAAAACATAATACTTTGCCTGGAATTATGTAACAACTCATTTCCTCCTTTTTGTGTTTAGGTCTTTATTTCCTTTATTTTATTTCAACAAGGAAACCAGCAATCAGTACCAGGATCAGAGTCCTGGGCTGAACTGCAAAGTTTACAATCCCCCCTTCTCCTACAACCTCCCACTTCCAGCTCCAAGGACTCCCCAGATCAGGTGACTGGCCCAGAGCTGCTCCACTCCAGCCTCCAGCACACTCAAGTCTGCCACACTGAACTGCCTGGAGGCATCAGACAGAAAGCTAACTGCTGAGAGTTAAACTCACCAAACTAACAAGAGAGGACATGTCAACTTACTTAACTGGGGATGCCCTCATATCTAAAGGAAGAAACTGCTGGGCACAGTGGCTCATGCCTGTAACCCCAGCACTTTGTGAGGTGGAGGCAGGAGGATTGCTTGAGTCCCGGAGTTTGAGACCAGCCTGGGCAACATGGCCAGACCGGTCTCTACAGAAAATACAAAACTAATTAGCCAGGCATGGTGGCATGTGCCTGTGGTTCCAACTACTTGGCAGCCTGAGGCAGGAAGACTGCTTGAGCCCAGGAGGCAGAGGTTGCAGTGAGCCATGATCTTGCCACTGCACTCCAGTCTGGACAACAGAGCAAGACCCTATCTCAAATAAATAAAGGAAAAAATCAACACGAGGGTCAGGCCAGCACTGCAACTGGTGCCTAATGCTATCCTGAGGAGACTCGATGGATCTTTCACAACTGAAGTCACTGGAGATGCGCAGTGGTGAGGAAAGCAAGCATCTATCTCATCATGGAGGAAGGTATCACTCAAAACCACCCCCTTATGGTTCTATCATTTCCGTTAATCAAGGAGTCTTTTAATAATTAATTGGAGGCCTAGGTAATAGTAACGGTAATGACTCTTTTGTTTCTATTTCCTTTTTTTTGTTTCTGAGTCTTGCTCTGCCACCCAGACTAGAGTACAGTGGCGGGATTTTGGCTCACTGTAACCTCCACCTTCCAGGTTCAAGCAATTCTCCTGCCTCAGCCTCTTGAGTATCTGGGATTACAGGCGCCTGCCACCTTGCCCAGCTAATTTTTGTACTTTTAGTAGAGATGGGGTTTTACCATCTCGGCCAGGGTGGTCTTGAACTCCTGACCTCATGATCCACCCGCCTCAGCCTCCCAAAGTGCTGGGATTACAGGCATGAGCCACCGTCTTTTCTTTCTTTCTTATTTAAATTTTTTTCTTTTTTTTAAAGATGGGGTTTCACCATGATGGCCAGGCTGGTCTTGAACTCCTGACCTCAGGTGATCCACCCACCTCAGCCTCCCAAAGTGCTAGGATTACAGGCGTGAGCCACCACGCCCGGCTCTTTCTTTTTTAAAGAGATGAGGTCTTGCTCTATCAACCAGGCTGGAGTGCAGTGGTTGCAAGCATGGCTCACTGCAGTCTTGAACTCCTGGACTCAGGCGATCCTCCTGCCTTAGCCTCCCAAATAGCTGGAGTTACAGGCATGAGCAACCACTGCATCCAGCTAAGACCCTTTTCTTGACTCACAAAGTGTGAGAAACACAAAACAGAATGACTGCTTTGAGAACAAGCACATTCCACAAATGTGATCCTTGTGATCACAGGAAACAGTGATCAGAGTGGTGCAGAAAGAGGTTATTTACATTCCACAAGCTGGATCTTCAGCTATTTATACTAAGAGGAAAAAGGCATTCTTAGATAGTCAAGGTTCTTCCCAAATTAACAACAAAATTATTCCTAGAATATCCATGCAACATTAAAACCAAAGTTCCAAGTATGCAGATTTCTTCTAGGCAGTATATAAAATAGAATACATGGACAGATGCCATGCCTCACACCCGTAATCCCAGCACTTTGGGAGGCTGAGGTGGATCACTTGAGGTTAGGAATTCTAGACCAGCTTGACCAACATGGTGAAACCCTGTCTCTACTAAAAATACAAAAATTAGCTGGGCGTGGTGGTGCATGCCTACAGTTCCAGCTACTTGGGAGGCTGAGGCAGGAGAATCATTTGAACCCAGAGGCAGAGGTTGCAGTGAGCGGAGATGGCGCCATTGTACATCAGCCTGGGAAATGGAGTGAAACTCCACCTCAAAAAAACAATAAAGAAATAAAGTAAACTGCCCGGGCATGGTGGCTCACACCTGCAATCCCAACACTTTGGAAGGCCAAGGCAGGTGGATGATGAGGTCAGGAGATCGAGACCAACCTGCCTAACATGGTGAAACCCCATCTCTACTAAAACACAAAAAATTTGCTGGGCGTGTTGGTGTGCACTTGTAGTCCCAGCTACTTGGGAGGCTGAGGCAGGAAAATCACCTTAACCCAGGAGGCAGAGGTTGCAGTGAGCTGAGATCGCACCTCCATCCTGGACGACAGAGCATCCGTCTCAAACAAATAAAATAAAATAAACTTACTGCAGGTAATGACATCTGTTCACTGAATTTGTCAGGCCCTTCACATTATCTTAACAGGGACCCGTCGATGTAGCTTTTCTCTTTGTTGGCTGTGCAAGCCAAATAAAAAAGCAGTTTCTAGAACACAGCATGCACTCCAGGTCTTCCACGCTGGTCTCTCTGCCCGCACTTTTTGCCCCAATCCAATCCCCATGCAATGGCAAAGCAATACTCTCATGCTAAAACCTGGATCATGTTACTCCTTGATTTTAAAAAGCCTTCAATAATGACAATAGCGAAAGCTAACATCTATTGAGCACTTAGTGCCCTTGTCAGCAATTTTTCAATGCACTTGAGGTATATGAATTCACTTAGTCCTTACAATAACCTAATAAAGCAAGTATTACCTATGTTTTTATAGATAAGGAAAGAGGCAAGGAATGGTTAAGTAACTTGCAGAAGGTCATATGGAAAGTGGGAGAAGTAGGGATTGGGGCCTTGGCAGTCTGACTCTAAAGCCCCAGTGGTTCCCTGCTATGCTCCAAGGGTATTTTGTGCTTCTATTCCTTCAAGGAAAGGTCCAAGATTACTACCAACCTTTGCTGAACACTTGCTACATAGCACAAACTTTAAACATACCTTCTGGCCAGGCACGGTGGCTCCTGCCTGTAACCCCGGCACTTTGGGAGGCCGTGGCGGGCAGATCACTTGAGGTCAAGAGTTCGAGACCAGCCTGGCCAACACGGTGAAACCCCCTCTCTACTAAAAATACAAAAATTAGCTGGGCGTGGTGTCTGGTGCCTGTGATCCCAGCTACTCGGAAGGCTGAGGCAAGAAAATCTCTTGAACCTGGGAGACGGAAGTTGCAGTGAGCCGAGATCACGCCACTGCACTCCAGCCTGGGCAACACAGTGAGACTCTGTCTCAAAAAACAAAACAAAACAAAAAAAACACCTTCTCACATTTAATCCCCCCAACCAGGAACCACCATTACAAGTGCCTGAAGTCCCCTGGCCAGGTAAACCCAACAGTGGCATGTGCCAGGTGGATCCCGCTACAAGGCCCCTGTTCCTGTGGATCCACACATACCCCCCACTTCATTCCTGCAGCCCCACCTACTGCCCAACACAAAACTCTGCACACACTAAAGCCAAAACATACAGGTCATACAGGCTACAGTACAGTCCACCTGCAGTCAGAAACTGGGGGAGTGACCTGAGAGAGAGAAGAACCTGGTGTGGCTCATTCCATCGTTTCCAAAGGAACTTACAAAACCTAGATGAATTTAGAAGTGGCCAGAGGAGGCAGCGCCAATTTCACATCAGTCACTAGATGGAGAGCTGAGAAGCTCTCAGTCAGTAGTTGAGGAAACAAATACTAATGCGTGCCAACTACGAACCAGAAGCCAGGTAAGTGCTGGCTGCGAATCATGAGGTGGTGGCGGCAACTGTAGTTGACTGGAGTGTCCAGGGTGGGGAAGGAGGTGAAGGATACATTTCAGATATCAAGAGAAAAATCTAGCCACAGGCATATGGGTGGTATTAATAAACATCTATTGAATGGCCAGGCGCAGTGGCTCACGTCTGTAATTCCAGCACTTTGAGAGGCCCTAGGTGGATCACCTGAGGTCAGGATTTCGAGACCAGCCTGACCAACATAGTGAAACCCCTGTCTCTACTAAAAATACAAAAATTAGCCGGGCGTGATAGCGCGCACCTGTAGTCCCAGCTACTCCGGAGGCTGAGGCAGGAGTATCGCTGAAACCCGGGAGGCAGAGGTTGCAGTGAGTCTAGATCGCACCACTGCACTTCCAGCCTGGGCGACAGAGCGAGGCTCCGTCTCAAAAAAACAAAATAAAATAAAAATAAACATCTGCTAAGAGAACGAATGTCTGAGAAAACAGTATCTAACATATTGACAGCCTGGCTGTTTACAAAGACATTTAAACTTATGTAATGTGTCCTGCGAAACTACCGGGCAAGTTCTCACTTCTTCAAACAGGTGAACTCAGCGAACAAAGGTAAGACTAATAACATTAAGGGTCTCGAGGAAGTTTGGGAGACATGAATGCAAATCACCTACGTGGCTCTTCACGTAGCTCAAGCACTTTCTCCTCCGTAAGGAAATGGCCAATCTCCAGCCCAGCCCACCTGTTTTTCAAGCCCTCGAACAAGGCCAACTCAGCCAGCAATTAAAAAGCACTCAGCCCCGCCGCTCAGTTCTCCGTGGCTTCGGGCAAGTCGCGCTACCTCTCCCAGCCTTAAGTTCCCCATCAGTAAAAGGGGGGTAACATGAATAGCTAGCAGGCAACACGACAGTAAAAGATTAAATGATCCATCGTGTATATGAACGGACTTAGAAAACTTAAAACGAGGCACAAAGGGAGGCGAGTGTTAACAGAGGCCGCGTGGAATCAGGAAACGGGCGCAGGATTTGGGTCTGCGCCTCAGCTGCGGCCGTCTGAACAAATCACTTCCCTGCAGCTAAACTTCGGTTGTCTCAACTCTAAGATGGGTGGAGACCAGGCAGCACCGAGATCACCGAGCGGGGACCAAATGCCAGACCAGACAGACGAGGGGGCTGCGCCGCCGAGACCCCCGAACCCCGAAACGCGAGAGCCCCAGGGGGCAGCCCCTCAGCCCCAAGAGCCCGGCACCCGACCCCGCCGCGGCCCCGTCGGCCTACCCAGCCAGCCGGAGGGACTGCGCCTCGGCCAGTGGGCGGGCGGTCGGTCGGGGCCGCGGTGGCGACGGCGGCGGCCCGGCCAATGAGGAGCGCGGCTGCGGTTGGGGGCGGGCGCACCCGGTCCTCCGCGTCGCGTCCGGGCCGCTCCCTCCCCCGCCTCGAGCTCCACTAGGTCACGGACCCTAAACCCCTAAGGAAGAAAAGGCCTCTCACCGTCCTTTCGCCGCCGCCCCGCGCTTCCTGATGAGTTCATCCAGGGAGATGTCCGCCATCTTGCGCCGCCGAGCAAGCCGAAAGCAGCCGCGACGCCCCCAGCCCGCAAACCCGCCCCTTCGGCCGCTACGGAACGACGAACTACTTCCGGCGTCCGCCGACCAACTCTCGCGACAGCCAGCTCAAGGCAGGCAAGAACCGGAAGGGGTGGGGACACACCCCGTGAGCCTTCGCGGTGCTGGCTGCTTATCTGCATACGGAGAATCGGCACATTATGAATTACTTATTCTCCTCGACGAAAATAATTAAATGAAAAGCGACAAAATAAATTCATTAACTAGTAAGGGGAACGTCAAAGGAATCGGATCATGTGCTCAACAGTCAACTACGATACTCGTCGTACGCCTAATGAGAATACAATTCATTACTTTGGAAATGAGCGCCACATCTTTTTATGCCTTAAACTTATGAGTAAGGAAAATAACGATTCGGGGTGACGCCCGAATCCTCACTGCTAATGTGAGACGAATTTTTGAGCGGGTAAAGGTCGCCCCTAAGGTGACCCGCCTACTTTGCGGGATGCCTGGGAGCCGCGATCTGCCCGACCCTATTATGCAGAAAAAGTAGACTGAGCGTGAAGTGGTGGTGGTCTTCAATTTTTGGTCGCTGGACGGGTATCTGCTGTGGCTCTGTTTTCTCTTCGTTGCGCGGCGTCAGGTCCTGGGCATCCTCGTTGCTGGCGGGGTGAAACGCTCTGCGATTCTCCACCACTGTCCCCCAACTGCGCATGAGCGGGTCTGAAGTTACGATATTGACGTTGTGACCCACGAAGCTGGCAATTTCCATATAGGCAGTCTTACCCAGTTTCCTGAAACTTCCCCGTGTGACCACTTGTTTCTCAAACATGAAACGTGTTTCAAGCCTCACACAGCAGCTCAGTTCGTGACCCAGCGTGTGTTTGTGATAACCTTTTTTGCCAGCTAAAACTAACTCTCTCTTTCCCAGACTAAAAGCTGTTCAGGCTTTATGTTAGCTTCTTGAGCCAGACAGACTCCATCTTAGCTTCTTCATTTTAGTTATTTTCCCACCATTAAGTATGTAACTGTAGTATGTAGCTGGGGCAGGCTGACTCTGGGCACATCCAGGAATGCATTTGCTGATAAGAGGCCGAGTTAAGTGGTACCAGCAGAGCCTACGAATGCAGGTGCTGTCGAGTGCCCAGAGCCTATCTGTTAAGTTGTATGTCTTTCATGACAGTTTTACCCCTTGCACCTAGCACTGTTTTATTTCTCATGTACTAATTTATCTTTTAACTTTTTGCTTACTCTGCTTTCGTGAAAAATTTGCTTCAGTTAAGTTACCCCTCCCTTTTAAAACTAGGGTATAAAAGACCACCTAACTTTTTCTTAGGGGCCAAGAGAATTTTGGGCGTTAGCCACCTCTCGGTCACCAGCATAATGAAGGACTCATAATCAAATCTCAGTGTGACACATTCCTTGACTTGCTCGGGTACATGTTCCCTTTGGGACTTTATAATGTAGTGCTCTTGAGGGTGAGAGCTGGAAGACTGCCCAGCTTGCTCCCGGTGGCAGCATGACTGTCACGAGCTAAGCGCTTCATCTCTCTGTGACTTTGTCTTCCTAATCTGTAAAATGGAGCAAATAACATATAGGGCGTTGGGAGAGTTAAAGACTCTCCCAACTCTAAGGAGAGTTAAAGAGATTCATTTACGTGTTAAATGCAGGGAGTGGCTTTTACATTGATACACCCCAGCCTCCAGCATGTGCCAGGCCTGAGGCAGGTGTCTGGCACATATTTTTACAATCACTCTAAAAATACACTCCGTGCCCTTAGAACAGGTTGTGGGGGAGAAAGAAGGAAGGAAGGGGGAGTGGGGGGAGAAAGGAAGGAAGGGAGGGAGGGAGAAAAAGAAAAAGAGGGAAGAAGGAAGGAAACGGGGGGGAGGAAGGAAACTGGGGAAAAAAGAAAAATGAAGAAAGGAAGGAAACGGGGGAAAAAAGAAGGAAGGAAACTGAGAGAAAGAAATGAAAGGAAGGAAGGAAACGGGGAAAAAAATGAAGGAAGGAAACAGGGAAAAAGGAAGGAAGGAAGGAAACTGGGGGAACGAAAGAAAGAGAAAGAAAAGAAAGAAACTGGGTAAGAGCGATCTTGCGATCCTCCTGCCTCAGCCTCTGGAGTAGCTGGGACTACAGGCCTGCACCACCACGTTGGGCTCCTTCCCTGACCTCTTCCTCACCCATAAAACGGGACTATTAGCCCTTTCCTCCCTTCTAGGGGTGTCAGGAGGAACGCACCAGACGAGAGAGGAGGAGGGGCTGGCCAGTGGGATCAGCTGGGCAGTGTAGGGCAGATGCGGAGGAAATTTTTTTTTTTGAAATGGAGTCTTGCTCTGTCGCCCAAGCTGAAATGCAATGGTGTGATCTCAGCTCACTGCAACATCTGCCTCCCGGGTTCAAGCGAGTCTCCTGCCTCGGCCTCCCGAGTAGCTGGGATTACAGGCGTGTGCCACTACGCCCAGCTAATTTTTGTATTTTTAGTTAGAGACGGGGGTTTCTCCATGTTGGCCAGGATGGTCTCGAACTCCTGACTTACGGTGATCTACCCGCTAGGGCTCCCAAAGTGTTGGGATAACACGTGTGAGCCCCTGCGCCCTGGCAGATGACTTTTTTAAAAAGCCAGCACAATTGAGTCATAAACAAGTCGTCTAAGTCTGGGATGGCCCCGCCCCCGGGGCATCTCGGAGCTTTGTTTGGTTCCAAGGACAGGAATGGGGGGGCAAGTGGAGGGGTAGGCGGGTGGGGCCCTGGCCCTCCCAACTTCCCGGTGCATTCCCGGAGTGGAGAAGCCTCTTGCAGGCCTCCGCTCCTCTACTGTAGACTCACAGGCCCAGTGGGAACAAACGGAATTTCCACCAGAGCAGCGCGCCGCAGCGGAAGGAATTCGGGTTCCGCTCGCCGTGCCGCGACCCAGTCGGCAGACCCCGGCAGCGACTCTCCGGATCCCGCGCCCGCTCCACGTGTGTCCCGGGACCCGCTCAGCGTTTGCGTGCGGAAATAGGCATCGTTTCACTGGAGTCCTCCCTCTTTTTTTTTTTTTTTTTTGAGAGAGTCTCGCTCTGTTGCCCAAGCTGGAGTGTAGGCGGCGTGATCTCTGCTCACTGCAACCGCTGCCTCTCAGGTTCAAGCGATTCCCCTGCTTCAGCCCCACTAGTAGCTGGGATTTACAGGCACAGGCCGCCATGCGCGGCTAATTTTTCTATTTTTGGTAGAGACGGGGTTTCGCCATGTTGGCCAGTGTGGTCTCGAACTTCTGACCTCAGGTGATCCACCCGCCTCAGCCTCGCAAAGTGGTGGAATTAACAGGCGTCAGCCACTGTTCCGGGCCTCCTTTCTTGCTCTTTTTTGGAGCTGTGTTGATGTTTTACATTCTTCCCATAGGTAGGTGACACTTCCTATGAATTCAGGAGCGTAAAGGACCTGTTACAACGGTTATTTTGAAGGTGTTGGCCGCGCACGGTGGCTCGGGCCTGTGATCTCAGCACTATGGGAGGCCGAGGCAGGTGGATCACCTGAGGTCAGGAGTTTTGAGACCAGCCTGGCCAACATGGTGATACCCTGCCTCTATGAAGAATACAAAAAAATAATAATAACTGGATGTGGTGGTGCCTGCTTGTAATCCCAGCTATTCCAGAGACTGAGGCAAGAGAATCGCTCGAAACTGGGAGGTGGAGGTTGCAGTGAGCGGAGATTGCGTCACTGCACTCCAGCTTGGGAGACAGAGCAAGACTCCATCTCATTAATAAATAAATAAATAGGCCGGGTGCGGTGGCTCACACCTGTAATCCCAGCACTTTGGGAGGCCGAGGCGGGTGGATCACAAGGTCAAGAGATCGTTAGCTGGGCATGGTGGCACATGCCTGTAGTCCCAGCTACTCGGGAGGCTGAGGCAGGATTGCTTGAACCCAAGATGTGGAGATTGCAGTGAGCTGAAGTCATGCCACTGCACTCCAGCCTGGAGACAGAGCAAGACTTTCTCAAATAAATAAATAAATACACCAAGGTGTCGAGTCTGAGTGGAGAATGGCTGCCCTAGAACCCTCTCCCATTTTCTGAATGGGGAACAGACCTGGAGAGGGTAGGCATCAGGTCCAGCTCATCCCTTTTCCCAGGTCCTGGAGGCAGCCTCTTGTGGGCTCGGGCAGGTCTGTGTTCAAATCCTGAGACTTTCAGCCTCAGACAAGGACAGAAATGAGGATGAGACCTAACACGTGTCCACTGCTAGCACAGTCCCCAGCCACAGTGTGGAGAAGGCCATTTTGGGTCTGAGATTATTTTTCCTGCCCCAGTAGGGAGTGAGAGAGCCAGAGACAGAATGGAAAGTGAGAGGAGACAGGGCTCTCCCAGCTCCCAGGGTTAGTCTCGGGCCCTCCTTCCTGTGAACCTGCCCCTTTCCCTCTTCTTCCCCACTCCCCTCCAGCCACTCTGGCCTTGCTGTGCTCCTGGGGTCACCCAGTAAGTCTCCGGAGCACCAGCCTAGCCCTGCCTCCCTCTCCAGCCTCATCTCACTGCCCTCTCCAGCCACCGTGTTCTTCTGTTTCTGAAAGTTTATTCCACAAGCTGGTTCCCACAGCAGGGCCTTTGCACCTGCCATTTCCACCAATGGAACACCCACCCACTCCGGCAGGGTCAGCCCCCTCTCTTCTCGTCCCAGCACAAATCCAACTCCCTGGGGCTTTCCTCTTCCCCCACACTTTTTTTGAGACGGAGTTTCGCTTTTGTTGCCCAGGATGGAGTAGATGGTGCAATCTTGGCTCACCACAACCTCCACCTCCTGGGTTCAAGCAATTCTCCTGCCTCCTGCATAACTGGGATTACAGGTATGTGCTACCATGCCTGGCTAATTTTGTATTTTTAGTAGAGATGGGGTTTCTCCATGTTGGCCAGGCTAGTCTCAAAACTCCAGACCTCAGGTGATCCACCCACCTCAGCTTCCCAAAGTGCTGGGATTACAGGCATGAGCCACCGTGCCCGGCCCTGCTGCCCCATTTTAAGAATAGCCCCACGCCAGCGTGCCTCATCACCTCTGTAATTTACCACGTGCAGATGGCATCCTGACTTCCCTTAGCCTCGAAGCTCATCTGATACTGATGGGAGGCGGCAGCCTTGCGGTGGATTGGGGTTGCCTGGTTGCAGCTGGTTTGCCTCTGGGTGTTGGGAATTTTTTTTTTCCTGTGCATACTTCTCTGTACTTTCCAAATTTTCTACCACAAACATACATCAAAAATAAATGCCAAGCTGGGCACAGTGGCTTACACTTGTAATCCCAGCACTTCGGGAGGCCAAGGTAGGTGGATCACCTGAGGTCAGAAGTTCGAGACCAGCCTGGCTAACATGGCAAAACCCTGTCTCTACTAAAAATACAAAAAAATTGGCCAGGCACAGTGGCTCACACCTGTAATCCCAGCACTTTGGGAGGCCAAGGCAGGCAAATCACAAGGTTAGGAGTTCGAGACCAGCCTGACCAACATGGTGAAACCCCATCTCTACTAAAAAAATATATATAAAAATTAGCTGGGTCTGGTGGCATGCACCTGTAATCCCAGCTACTCGGGAGGCTGAGGCTGGAGAATTGCTTGAACCTGGGAGATGGAGGCTGCAGTGAGCTGAGATCGTGCCACTGCACTCCAGCCTGGACGACAGAGGGAGGCTCTCCTAAAAAAAAAAAAAAATTTAGCTGGATGTGGTGGTGTACGCCTATAATCCCAGCTACTTGGGAGGCTGAGGCGGGAGAATCACTTGAACCTGGGAGGCGGAGGCTGCAGTGAGCTGAGATCACACCACTGCACTCCAGCCTGGGTGACAGAGGGAGACTCTATCTCAAGAAGAAAAAAAAAAAAAAGAAAAAAAAAAGAAATGCTGGGTCTTCCCAGCCCTTTCCTGTCCCCCCACCCCTTGTGATGCAGGTCACAGACCCTTGAGGAGCTACAGAAGGGTTAATATTAGCAAAGTTTTACTTCTTTTTTTTTTCTGCTCATAAATGACTCTGGAAAAGCCGATACGCAAGAGGCTAACACAACTGTAATCTAAAGGCAATGTCGAGGTCACCAATACGTCCCTCAGACGAGAGGCACTGCTCAGAATCCCCCTGTGCTGGGGGTGAGGGCAGGAGGGGACGGTGTAGGACAGAGGAATAAATACATGTGGTTATGGGAGTCCTGCTGCCAGGGATGGTGACCCCAGCCCAGGACCCCAAAACCCCCAGGCAGTGCAGCGGGCTGCCCAGCCCACAGCTCGGGGCTCCCGAGGCTGCCTCCGTGTGTGGATGGGTTGGAAGGAAATGCCAAGGTTCCCTGGCCAGCCCCCTCTTCCCACTCTAGCCAGAGGAGAGCCAAGCTCCCGGCTGGCCAGGGCCCGGGGTGGGGAGCAGCGCCCCCAAGACGGCTTTCTGGTATCACTGTCTCACGCAGTGTCAGGTGCTGAGGCCTGGGCCTGGCCCTGAGGCAGGAGTACGGGTGGCAGGTGAGGCTGGGGTGGGCCCTGGCACCTGCAGCTGTGAACTGCCCATCCGCGTCTGCTGACATCCTGACTGTGGACCAAGGCCGGGAAGGGTGGGCCGAGGGGGCTGCTGGCAGCCCCCTCGGCCTTGTAGTGTGTGTGTGGGGTGGACGAGGGGTCATGAGGACAGGGATGGGGCGGGGCGTCTCTGGTAAGAACCAGTAAGTGCCGGGCAGGACCCACCCTGAAGGCTCAGCCGTCGCCCACCTGGGACAGAGCCCTGATCCCAAAGGGGCCCCAGGAGGCCTGCTCAGCCGGGTGATGCACCAGGGCACGGGCAGGCCGGGCTGAACCCGGAGCCCCAGTGTGCGATGTAGGGAGGTGACAGGGTGAGTGTGGACGGGGCGTGGGGCGCGCGGGGCAGGTGGCCATGTGACTGTGCCCGGCCCTCAGAAGGCGAAGCAGCGCTCCTTGGGGTGGCCCACACGGTCCAGGTTGGGCAGGCAGGCGTACTGGATCATGGGTGGGGGGCCACACATCAGCACCAGCGGCTCCTCCTCCGGGGGTGGAAGGTGGTCCTGGATCATCTCCTCGTTCACAAAGCCCTGGCTGTAGTCCCAGGCTGTGGGGTGAGAGACCAGGTGAGCTGACGTGTGGCTGTGTCCCATCAACCTGCTGACTGAGCAGCCCTAGGCTGTGAATTCCCCAGATGTTGAAAAAAGGAGAGGCTGATCCTAGCAAACCCTCACCAGGAGCCCCTGCCCCCAACCCTGACTCAAGCCTGTGGCCTCAGGCCCTGCAGCCTGAAACCAGGATGCCAGCCCATCACTGTTCCCCTCACTGGACTTTACAAAGCCTTTTGCTTCCATTTGGCCTCCCATGTGGCCCTTGGAAAACCAAGTAGGTGGACAGGGCGGGGGTTATGAATTCCATTTTATGGGGATGGTAACTGAGGCCCAGAAGACCCAGAGTTGAGATGCTCAAGGTCACACAACAAGGCAGGGACGTGACCGAGATGTACATTCCAGGATCCAGAGGTCCCCAGGCTGGTGCTCTGCCCCAGGTTGCTCGGGGTAACACTCTCTAACTGCCCCCCACCACCATGAGCCCACTGTGACTACCCCACAAGGACGTCGGCCCATGAGGAGCCGAGTCTCATCCTCAGCTGTGTGTCCTGCCCCCTCTAGCCCTGAGCACCCACGATGATATGGATGGTCTCTATCCTTAGCAACCAGAAACAGCCACCCCACAGCCCTCAACACCAACAGAAAAGCTGCTGAAGCCCCAGGCCAGGAGGGCTGGCATCGGCTGACACAGACACCTTGTATAGACAGCCAAAGTTTACAGCATCACAGTCCATACTATGGAGGTCCTGAGTGGGAGGGACCAAAGCAGTCCCAGCTTGCCCTGGAACCAAGAAGAGTCTACCATGCTGAGCAATGGGGTCCTCTTTATCTCATAGACACCAGAGCTAAGTAACTGACTACATTTCCCTTTTCACCTTGGCTGCTGGGAAGCTTGGAGTGATATGCATGGCCCATTCACTGCAAGCGCACATGACAGTCCACGTTTTTGTACAAACCCCATTCCTGATTCCTTCATTTTATGGCCCTGCACTTGTTTTCCTTTCACTCCCACTTTCCGTTTGTGCACTCTGACTCACCAGACAAGTCTTTGTAAGCCTCCTAAAATCCCTCTGGAACAAGGCAAAGCATAGAAAGTATTTTTATATCTGGGCAATGGATCTGAAGTGCATCTGAAAGTACTCTGTAAAAACTGAATGGGAATAAATCACATTTGCCAGTGTACAAAATGTGCAGGTATGTAAGACACCTTTCAATTTCACAAGGATTTCTTTTCAGTGTTTTTTTTTTTTTAAGAAATGGGAAATGGCTGCGTTGCCCCAGCTGGCATGCAGTGGCTATTCACAGGTGCGATCAAATGCACTCCAGCCTGGAGCTCCTGGGCGCACACGATCCTCCTGCCTCAGCTTTGAGTAGCTGGGACTACAGGTGCATTTCACTGAGCCTAGCTCAGTGTATTTTTCCTTTCTTTCCTTTTTTTTTAAAAAAATCTTTTTTCTTTTTTTTAAATAGAGACGGGGTTTCACCATGTTGGTCAGGCTGTCTTGAACTCCTGACCTCAGGTGATCCGCCCGCCTTGGTCTCCAAAGTGCTTGGATTACAGGCATGAGCCACCGCGCCTGGCCATCCTTTTTTTTTTTTTTAAACAGAGTCGCGCTCTTGTTGTCCAGGCTGGAGTGCAATGACACATTCTTGGGTCACCGCAACCTCCCCCTCCCAGGTTCAAGCAATTCTCCTGCCTCAGCTTCCCAAGTAGCTGGGATTACAGGGATGCGCCACCATGTCTGGCTAATTTTGTATTTTTTTTTAAATTTAATTTTTTAATTTTAAGCCATGGAAAATTAAAGCAATTCATTAAATAATTTTGTATTTTTAATAGAGACGGGGTTTCTCTGTGTTGGCCAGGCTGGTCTCGAACTCACAACCTCAGGTGATCTGCCCACCTCAGGCTTCGAAAGTGCTGGGATTACAGGCGTGAGCCACAGCGTCCAGCCTCTTAGTGCATTTTTCTCTATGCCTGTCCTGAAAGCAGCTCTGTGGGGAAAACAGTCACTGAACCCGCCTGGAGTCCTCGCTGCTCTCCTCATCCTCCACATAGCTATGGTACGGCCAGACTGGCCTATCACCACTTTCTCAACCTCTGGAATTTCAGCGTACATCTGATGCTACAGCAGTACCTCAACTAGCCTTGAATTGTGGGTCATGGTGGCAATAAATAAATGCTAGGAGACCACCCAACTATTCCTCTCATTGGCAAGTAACTGTCCCTAGGCGGTGATGCAGGTGCTGCCATGTGTTGCCACCAGGAGTCAGCATCAGCCCCTCCCTGTGGGACCAGGCCTTGCTCTGGGGACAGGGCAGGGGCTCCTGCAGGCACCCGGGATTGGGATCACTCATCCCGGATAGGGATTGGGCTAAACCCTGCCTTGCAGGAGCCGGCCCCGCCCACGATATTAGAAACTGTAGTCAGAAGGGAGCGAAGCCGCCTGTCATTTCCTCCCCTTAGATGGACACATGGGTACAAAGTAAATACTCCTTTCTTTACTATAAGAGAAATGGCAGCTAGACGCCCAGAACCAGTGCCCTAGCTGACCTCTGCTCCACCTGCTGCCTGGCTTTGCTCAGCGTCCTGCATTACAGGAACCCTGGCACTATACCCGTGCGGTAATTTACTAAGAAATCCGCTTCCCATTAGTCCTCAGCCTCCCCCACTGGAAGGTCAGCTGTGCAGCCAGGTTGGCTTCATGAGCACACCGGGTGGAGGGGCCACCCTGCAGGGGTGGGCTGACCCAGGACTACTGGTCCTGCTGGAAGCCGGACACGGTGACAACCCAGGAATCCACCCCTCTCCCCAGGCCTGGCTCTCAGCCTGAGGGCCTGGGATCCAAGCTGGTCATTTGAGGAGGGCGGCTCCTCCTTCAAGGATGGACCCAGGCGACCCAGCCAAGGAGCCCACGTGCTCCTTTCTGGGAAGAGCAAAGGGTGGTGTGGGCAGAGCTCCCTCATCAGCAGAGGGTGTGCGCCCCCTGCTGTGGATGAGTTCTGGGGGAACAGTTGGGCCGCAGGAGGTGCCGGAGGCAAAGCAGGGGCTGATGGTGGGACAAGAGGCCCCAAGCTGGCACTCAAGTGGGTGTTCAAAAACGGTGCTTCTAACACTTAAAAATTTCCCAGAACATGCAGGCGCAGGTCCCCAGCTTCTCTTGAAGAGCAGATGCCCTGGCCACACAGGGCTGTGCACCTCCACAGCAGAACTGCCTATGGCAGACGGGGCTGTGTCCTCTGGACCTGGCAGAAACGCTCCAATTTACCGCAGTCCCCACCACTCCCTACAGGCTCTCAGCCCTGAAGCCAACCATCACCAGAATGATTCCTCAGGAAGCCTGAGCTTTGCTTTTCTTAGAGCAAAGAAGAAGTTATGATATTTCTTATACCTACATCTTTATCTGAAGCCAAAAAGGGAAGGGCACTTTAACTCCCAGAGGGCAACGTCACTCCAAGTGGTGGCCCTCACTCGCTGCCTCCCGTGCAGTCTTGGCTCCCCCGCAACTCCCTTGGCAAGCAGCTCAGCCACTGGCCAGGTGGAACCAGGGTAACCCCAACATCGGCCCAGCCCACTCTCCAGGACTGACGATGGGAGAGAAGATGGCCTCGGTGCACCCCGCTGCACTGGAGAGAGTGCAGGATGGGAAGTGGAAGCAGCAGCCGCCACCGCTGCCCCAAGACTTGCCGTGAAGTGAGCCCAGCCCAGGGAGAGGACGCCGGCCTTCTCTGTCCAGCCGGGCAGAGCAGCACGCCTGGGAAAGGACTCCGCCTCTGGAGGCGAGGACCCGGGTTCCTGGCCGGGCTGTGGTGGTGTCAGCTGTGTAGCGTCAGTGAACCCTTGTTCCTCATCTGTGAGACAGGGCCACACCACCGAGTGCCACAGATCGTGCAAAGGCTCAAGGCCGCAAAGGGCTGGACACAGATGAGCTGCAGGCCGGCACCTCACACCCACCCAGCGCAGGGCCTCCCTCGCTCACCTTCAGGGGCTCTGTCCAGCGTGTACCAGAGCTTGAAGTGCGCAGAATGTTCATTCCTGAGTTCCTCCAGCTCAGGCCGCAGCAGGATGTCCTTCTCGGTCTGCAGGGGACAGGGCCAGGCGGTCAGGAGAGATGGGTGGCAGAGACCGCCCCAGAGACACTCCACAGAGATGCGCCTGGTCGTCGTGCCCACCATGGCCACATGCTTGTGGAGCTTGCAGGAGGGGACTCAGCCAGAGCTCATCCGCCACCCCCTCTCCTGGTCTAGCCTACGGAGCCCCTCAAAGTTGCTGACGAAGGGACGAAGGCATTCGCTACAAACTCAGTGTGTGAACTGCTTCTGATGTGGGGAAACATGCATGTCCTGAAGAGTGGGAAAAATGGAAAACTAAAGGCGGCAGAGCCACGCACCAGGAAAAGGGCAGAGACGGGAACTCCAGGCAGTCAGCCGGTGGTTTTAACAGACAATAAGCAAAGGCCTATGAAAAGCTCTGGGTGTGCCACCATCCTCCCTCCAGCAAGTTCTGGGATCTCACTCAGGTTGTACCTCCAGAAACCAGGAAGTACAGATGCCACTCCCCACCCCACCTGGCCCTCCCGGGCCTTGCCCATGCCCATCCCCCTGGCTGGCCTGTGACTCCCGCACCCCCACCCAGCTGTCACAGAGCCCTACAGAACTCAGTCCAGTGTCATCCTGGACCCCCCGAAGGGCTCTCAGGGATCTCCTGAATCCCCCACCTGACTCAGCCCCCCCACCTGTTGCCCTTCTGATCACAGGCTGTTGCTAGGTGTTTGCAGGTCACACAGGGACAGACGGGGCTCCTCAGGCCAGTGTGTGGTGTCACTGACCTCATGAGACTCACAGAAACCGGGGGCCAAAGAGCACTGCCACCCAGAAGGGGCTGCCCACTAACAAATCGCTACTGAGCTCCCAGGCTGGGCGAGGGCAGGGTGGACGCTCCCCAGGAGGCAGCCCCGGGAGGTGTGACGTCTCTGTTCCCAGGGCTGGGGAACAGCACCCTACCTCTCTGTGGCCCATGGCACCTGAATATGGGAATCTCGGGGGTGGGGAAATGCAAGCAGCTCCTCCTTGCTCCTCTCTAGGAGATGAGCTGTGAGGCATGAGCCTCAACACATCCCAGGGAAGGCAGGGTGTTGAACCGTTTTAGTTTCTGAGACTAGGAGGCTGAGGGCTCTTCCTGCTCTAATGGGGTGAGGACAGAGACAGGGACAGGCTTTGGGCTAGACGAGCTCAAGGACCAAAAAAATGCAGAAAGTATGGAAGAAAAAGTACCTGAAACTCTTCAGAAATAGTAAGTGTCAGGATTTTTGTGTCCATCTTTTGACTTTTTTCTGTTAACTATGTGTAATTTTCTTTTTAGGCAGGGGCGCAGTGGCTCATCCCTGTAATCCCAGCACTTTGGGAGGCTGAGGCAGGTGGATCACTGGAGGTCAGGAGTTTGAGACCAGCCTGGCCAACGTTATGAAACCCTATCTGTACTAAACATATAAAAAATTAGCTGGGCATGGTGGCGCATGTCTGTACTCCCAGCTACTCAAGAAGCTGAGGCAAGAGAATCGCCTGAACCCGGGAGGTGGAGGCTGTAGTGAGCCGAGATCACACCATTGCACTCCAGCCTGGGCAACAAGAGTGAAACTCAGTCTCAATTAAAAAAAAAAAAAGTTAAGTCTTCCTATCTGAGCCAAAGTGCGTCTCATGCTTTAATCGTCACCACCATCCTGTGAGGTGGCTACCACCGAGACCCACATGACAGATGAACAGAGGGATGGGACTTCGGGGGTTCCCAGCCCAACACAAGGTGCTGAGGTCATGCAGGAAGAAAGGAGAGGAAAGGAGGGGCAAAGACCCTACTGGCCCAGTTCTCAGAGTGTCACGTGGGGACCCCTGGGGCTGGGACCCTTCAGAGAATCCCTGGGGCCAAATGGTTTTCATGTAATACTGAGACACTGTTGGTATTTTTCACTCCTGCTCTCAGGAGAGGCTGCGCGACTCGCAACCTTCCACAGATGGGATGCAGAAGCAGATGCAGGAATCCAGTTGTCCTGTGATGCCAGACATTCGAAGGTTGGCAAAAATGTAAAACAAAATGTTTTCTAAAATGCAGTTTTAAAAAAATAAAAATATGCCCTGGTTTCAGCACTTCCTATGAGACATGCGCAATCAAGCCCCTCTCAGAGGCCGTGTGCCGAGGTAGGAAATGAGGTGACACACTGCCCTCACTACCAGGTGCAAAGATGGCCGGTTCAGGTGACAGATGGTCTGATGGCCTGCAGACTCTGACCCAGCACCACCAAGCCTCTGCTGCCCTCCCTCCCTCCACATCAGCCAGCTTGCAATTTCTGGCTTTCTCCCCTGGGCCTAGCAAGGCCATCTCGGTTTGCCTTGGGGCTGTTTTCTGCAGCTGCAGGGTGGGGTGGGCCAAGGACCCACATCCAAGGCCCTCAGGCAAGTATCTTCTTCTCCCCCAAATCCACGTCATCAGTCTCAAAACGCTGACCCTGGACAGACTTTGCAACAACCCTGTTTCATCAGCTCATTCCACAGATGAGGGCGAGAAGCCCAGAGAGAGAAAGCGGCTGGTCCAAGGCCACACAGCAGGCCAGGGCAGGCAGGCAGTGGGCTCGAGGACAAGGATATGAATCAAGAGCCAGAGAGACCAACATTCAAATCCTGCCCCGACACCCTGCAGCTCAGGGACTTCATGCAAACATCTGGTCATTTGTAAGATGGGCCCCTCCATCTCCAGGCCCACACTGGCCCAAGCCCAGGCCAGTGTTCTTCCCACTCCGCTGGTGGGCTCCAAACCGTGTTCATGGTGAAGGCAGTTCTGAGTTTGAGAGAAAGCGGCCAGGGGAGGGGGTGTTCAGGAGCTTCCCGCAAGGCAGCCCCCTCAGCCGGACACAGGCTCTGCACTACAAAACCTGCCCCCCATGCTGTTGCCAAGAACATTCAGGGCCCCCTCCCATTCCGGTCATCCCCAGAATCTCAGCAGAGCCATGCAGACCCCTCAACAGCACCTGATGGGCCCAGAGTCCCCTCAGGAAAAGCTGAGTTTGCATATCACGGGGATGCCCACTGACCTGGTTGGCAAAGAGCAGGTGGCATACAGTATGGTCATCAGGGTCTTTCATGATGGCCCGGATCACCTGCAGCATCGGGGTGATGCCTGCAAGACAGCCGGCCGGGCCCCCCATGTGCTGAGCGAGGCCTGCTCACAGGCACCGTCCCGCTCAGGTGTACAAGGGGTAGAGGGGCCAGGGCCACTCCCGACCCCACCCATAACATCTGCCACCGGGCGCCTCAGTGGGGGTTCCACGTACCTGTCCCTCCTGCGATCATGCCCACAGACTTCACTGTCTTGATGACAGGGTTGGATTTTTTGTCAGGTCGGATGGCAAACTTCCCTGGAGAGAAGGAAGGGGTGAGGCCGACTGTCAAGCATGCCATGCGTCGGGGCTGGAGAGGCTGCAGAACCTGCCCCCACACTTTGAGGACCGAGGTGGAGGTGGCTGCCATTCTACTCCAGCCGTCAGGACGGTGCAGGAGCAGCAGAGAAGCTGGGGACCCGGAGGCCAGCTCCGCCCCCTTGCTTGCTTGTTTCAGATGCTGAGAAAAACATACGAAGGCTGGCAGCGGGTGAGATGTGGCCCCCAGGAGCCGCCCGTCCACAACCCCTGTGCCGACATCTTATCCCCTCTACAGCCAGGGAGACTCAGGTCCCAGAGAGGGACAGCTGGCCCAACAAGAGTCACCCATCCACACAGAGGCAGGGGCCTGCACCCAGCACCCCCAAGCTCTCCAATTCTCCGAGCCTGCTCTGTAATCAGGGGATTCCAACCCAAATCACCTTTGCCCTGGTAGACCAGCAGCCCGTTGGGGCCCCGGAACTCAATGGTGTCTCCAATCTGCATGCTTTCCAGGTACTGAGACATCTTCCCTCCGGCGGGAAACTTGGGATGAGTGTCCTTGAAGTAAACCTGCAAGACACCCTCACAGCCCTCAGTCCCCGGCTCCCGAACTTGCCCACAGTGGGAGGAAGTGCCTCTTCTCCGGCTCTTCTCAGGCCCACACGGGGCCTTCTGCGGAGCCCCATCCACCCAGCTGTCAAATCGTACCTGTCCTGCGCCCCATCCTTCACCCGTCCTTCCAGGAGGCAGCCTCCACCTGACATCCCCGGGGAAAGCAAGGTGCCAACCTGGTGTGCAAGGCCAATCAACTGCAGGGCTGGATGTGCTCACATTTTACCAGCTGTCTCTGGGGCCCCTCCCAATGGGAGACAATGACATCCGTCAGCAAAGTCAAGGCTCTGGGAGGCCCACTCAGCCACACTCCTCCTGGGGGCCATTCAGCCCCTTCCGTTTTGTGCTGTTGTAAAAACCTTGTTCACTTTGGAACTACCTCCTGCCCTGCACTCTCTGGGATTACCGTCTTGGAAAAGAGAAGTGCCTCGATCCGACCCACGTGCAAAGAGATGGGGAGACAGAGGAGCGGCGCACCTGGCCAGGGAGTCTGATGGATGCAGAACGGAAGGCAGCTGGGGGAGGGACAGTGTGTGTACCGGGCCTGGGAGAGGGGAGCCTGTTGTGGCCTCAGCACAGAGGGTGGCTATGGGGCGTGGAGGCAGAGGGGAGAGGAGGGCCAGGGAGAGGCAGGCAGAGCACACTGTCCTGGGTCCTGGGTGCCAGGCTGGGACTCTGACCTTTACCAAGGACCATGGGAGCCAGCAAGGCCTCCAAGCTAGCAGGGGCCTGGTCATCTGTGAGTTTTTCATCCCCAACTTGAATCCTCCCAATAGCTTCTCCACATCTGGCCGGAGAGACTTCAACGTGAACAGATGCATGAGCCCTCATCACCGCCTCTGTGCCTCTAGGCAAAGCTCCAAACCTTCCTGGGGCCTCCAAGGCCCTGTGTGGCCGCACTCACCTCTCCTGGGGCCTCCAAGGCCCTGCGTGGCCGCACTGACCTCTCCCACCCCTGCCCTACCCTCAAGCCGCGTCAATCCTCGAACCTGCTGCTGACCTCAGGGCTTTTGCACCTGAAGCTCTTTTTCTTCCTTCTTCACCTGGTCAGCACCTGCTCAGCCCCAGATCTCACCTTCACTGTCACCTCCTAGGGAGCCGCTCTCACCAGCCACCCCACCCATCTCCCTGGTGGCCCTGGAAGCTCAGTCACAGCTACTTGTCCCCTGTAGGGAGCACTGGCTTCCCCATGACCATGTGCTCAGTGTCCTCTAGCCAGACAGGCTCCTGAGGCCAGGCCTGGACGCCCCAGCAAGGAAGGAGCCCAGGCCAGGCAGACCCAGTGCCCCTCCCCCCATCGAGATCCAATGCCTGCCCCCAGACCTGGCAAGACTCATGGCCTCAGCTGTGGCCCAGTAAGGGGGCTCTCGGGGTACCTGAGGGTGCTAGGCTAGGGAGGCTATGGGGCTCCACAGCCACTGGTCTAGACTGCTTCTCATCTGCTGTTCTGCAGGAAAGCTTGTATTTTTTCTTCTTTTGACTGAGTCCCATTCTATTGCCCAGGCTGGAGTGTAGTGGTGTGATGTTGGCTCACTGCAACCTCTGCCTCCCAGGTTCAAGTGATTCTCCTGCCTCAGCCTCCCAAGTAGCTGGGATTATAGGTGTGTGACACCACGCCCACCTAATTTTTTAATATTTTTAGTAGAGATGGGGTTTCACCACATTGGCCAGGCTGGTCTTGAACTCCTGATCTCAGGCGATCTGCCTGCCTAGGCCTCCAAAAGTTCTGGAATTACAGGTGTGAGCCACTGAGCCCAGCCGAAATCTTGTATTTCTAATTTGCATAAAAAAATGTCCCTGCTGGGGCCACCATGCTGCCTCTGACTTCCACTCGGCTTGTGTGTTTTAGGCTCTGGGCTGCGGCCCCTAATGGCTACATCTTCTGTGAACCTCCACCTCCAACCGCTCAATGGACCCCAGCAAGCCCAGCACCCTAGCTCCAAGACAACATCCCATGAGCCCCTCACATGCTGCCCTAGCAGGCCTGGGGGACATTTCACAAGGAAATGAGCAAGAACGGGGCCTGCGTGTCACAGAGGCCCAGCCGCTGACCACAGTGGAGTGGCTGCCTCACCGTGCCGCACTTGGGACCCAGCTCCCAGGGATCTCCCAGCGTGAGTGCAGGGGTGGGGCTATGCCATCACACCTCGCAGCAGGAGCGTCTGCACCACCAGTCGGCCTTCCTTCCTGGCGCCTCTGCTGCAGGCACCTGTCCTTGTTTAAAGGCACTTGGCCTGAACCCTGGCCCTGATCTCTGCCAAGGCCCCCTTGTTTGGCTTTTGTTGGTAAACCACGACTTGCTATTTACTCAGAAACCAGCACAGGGAGCACTGGGCCTTTAGAGACCAGGCTGTGGGGGGATGGGGGCCCGAGAGGGCTCTAGAAGCCACCACACCTGCAAGCCCCTGGGAAAGTGGGGCGGTTATGACCGAGGCTGGGCTGCGCAGGGCAGCAGCAGGGGCCTTCCCTGTCCAAGGGGTCCATGTGGGATGTGGGCTGTTCCCATGGCCACCCACCCACCCCTCCACAGTCATGACCCAGAGGCTTCACCTTGATCACCAGGTCCACGAAGCCCTTGTCATCATCGCTGGAGACGGGTGTGTAGGGCCGGATGACCAGGTTTCCGTCAATTCGAGCCGAGAGGTAGATGTGCTGGCCTGCAGGACAGGATGGGGTCACTCCAGGTCAGAGATCATCCCTGTGGGTGGCCCCTGGTCTTGTCAACCCACTCCCCTGCACCCCGCCCGGCATTCAAAGCTCGGCCTCAGCTCCCGTGGGGCCCCTCCCACCCCTCCCAGAGACTCCCCTCACATCCCAGCTTTCGGCCTCCATGCCTTCTCTCCTGCTGTGCCACTGCCAGGGACCCTGGGCCTTCCCATTCTCATTTAATAGACTTGCCCTCAAAGGCCCAGGGCAGCTGTCACCTCCTCCTGAAGCCTTCCCCGCTCTCCCTGGTGGAAATGGAAAGCTCCCCTCTCTCTGATCTAGTGCCCCAGCTGCCTGCAAGGCTCCACGTGGGCCCAGCAGGGGCAGGACTCACCGACAGGGAGGCCCAGGATGTGCTGGGGCGACGGCAGGGCGAAGCGGAAGCGCCGGGTGTCATGGCTGATGATCTGTAGAGAGGCCCAAAGCTGCCGGACGGCCCCCGGGACAGAGGGGGCTCCCAGGCCTCAGAGCCCCCATCCCACTTCTCCTCAGGGTCCCCACCCTTTCCCAGTGCCCCTGAGTGTCCTTGTAAGAAGTGACACTGATGCCATGTGCCATGCACACACCTGCACATTGCATGTGAGGTGCTGAGGTCAGGTGCATGCTGGGTATGTCTGTCCTGCTGGCCCAGAGTAGGAAAGGAATCCGGACTCCCAAAAGGAGGATGCCAGACAGCCCAGAAAACTTCCAGGACAGGGAGAGAGGAATCCACCTCTGCCATCAGCTCAAGCAGTGGCCTGGAATAGCAGGAAAAACTTGGCGGCTGGATGTGCAAACTGGAGCAGAGCTAGACAAGGCTGCACATGCCCAGGCCTGCACCCCAAGAGAGGGGCTGCAGAGGCCATTGCAACTGAGAGCCCCTTGAGAAATGGGGCAGCCAGGACTGAGGTGGCTTCACAGGGCAGGAAGTGCGAGCCTTCCCTGCCCAGGAGCTCCAAGAGCCCAAAGCCAGGCTTCCACTCTGCACAGGGTGAGCATCCTGGGCACGGTCAGTGGCTGGAACAGTGGCAGAGGAGACAGGGGAAGCGGTGGGCTGGCTAAGAGCCAGGCTGGGCCAGGGATGGAGCTGAGACTAAAGCCCGTGAGGTCTTATTAAGTGGGTCTTACACTGAGGCCAGGGACAATCACATAACGAGTTCCAGTGAGAGCTGGAACCAAGCCCAGCGCCCTGAAGGTGCATTCCCTGTGGGGTCTCCGATACCCGCACAGCCAGGAGAGGGAGAGTGGAGGAGCCACGCAGAAGGTGGGTGCTACTCAGCGAGTCTTACATCCAAATGTGGCAAAGTCCACACACAGACAGTGTCAACACTTAGAGGGGGACAACAGACCTCTCCAATGGGGCAGAACATCACAGATGTCCATCTCAGCTCAGTATAAGAACGAACTCCCTGGCTGGGCGTGGTGGCTCCCGCCTGTAATCCCAGCACTTTGGGAGGCCAAGGTGGGTGGATCACCTGAGGTCAGGCGTTCAAGACCAGTCTGACCAACATGGAGAAACCGTGTCTCTATTAAAAATAAAAATAAAAAAAAGAATGAACTCCCTGACCTCAGCAGTGTTCCAGCACAGAGCAGCCGCCTCAAGGAGAGACCCGTCCTCGCGCGTGCGATCAGAGGCAAATCACAGGAAAGATGGTGCAGACGCCACTCAGGATCAGGCATGCAGGCGGCCCACCAACCTCTGCCCAGCAGCCCAGGCCTCAAAGCTGACTCCACCAGAAGTCGCTACACTAGGGGCAAACAGAGTCCCAAGGCCTCCTGGAAGTGGATTCCAGGACTAGCAATTGGCCCTAACAGTCAAGGTCAGACACCCACATGCCAGAAAATATTTAGAGGAAGAACAGAAGTGAGGACAAGAGATGGAAATAATGGTGCCGGCCAGCCTCTAGCAGGGCAGCTGAGGGGCACAGCACAGGGCACCCAGAGCAGCCCATCACAACCCTGCATAGCCACCACGGGCGCAACATAGGGCAAAGCTGCCATCCTAGGACATCTGCCACACGCTCAATCAAAGGGGCCTGGAGGGTCCCTTGTATAACCTCCCCAGGATGAAATACTAAAAGGATGCATGTTGTCTGGCTGGCTAAAAGTAAGGTTATCGGCTGGGCACGGTGGCTCACACCTGTAATCCTAGCACTTTGGGAGGCCAAGGCGGGTGGATCACTATGGTGAAGTCTCATCTCTACTAAAACACCAAAAGTAGCCAGAGTTCAAGTGATTCTCCTGCCTCAGCCTCCCAAGTAGCTGGGATTACAGGCATGCGCTACCACGCCCGCTTGATTTTGTATTTTTAGTAGAGACGGGGTTTCTCCATGTTGGTCAGGCTGGTCTAAAACTCCCGACCTCAAGTGAGATCATCCACCTTGGCCTCCCAAAGTGCTGGGATTACAGGTGTGAGTCTCTACGCCCGGCCCTACTGTTGTTTAATTCCAGAAGAAATGTGTGATTTATATGTGCTCACAACAAAAACTCTGCGAGGTATGACCTCCACCCCTGCCCCACTGCGGCATTCCAGGGCCCCGTGCAGAGGGCCCAGGTCACAGCTCAGCCTGAGCCTGCCAGACCCTGTCCAGGTATCACGTTCATACACAGTGATGTGTGGAGGGGTAGGTGTGCACACACTCAGTTTCTTTTTTTGATAACCTGATTTTTTTTTTTTTTGAGACTGAGTCTCGCTCTGTGGCCCAGGCTGGAGGGCAATGGCGAGATCTCGGCTCACTGCAGCCTCTGCCTGCAGGGTTCAAGAGATTCTTCTGCCTCAGCCTCCCAAGTAGTTGGGATTACAGGCATCTGCCAAGATGCCTGGCTAATTTTCATATTTTTATTAGAGACGGGGTTTCACCATGTTGGCCAGGCTGGTCTCAAACTCTTGACCTTAGGTGATCTACCCGCTTCGGCCACCCAAAGTGCTGAGATTACAGGAATGAGCCACTGTGCCTGGCCAATAATTTACTTTTTATTTTGTATTTTTTTGCTTCTCCCTGCTTGTCAACTTCTCTATGAACTCTTGGGACAATTACAGACACTTACCCCAACAGTTACAGGAAGTGGCAAGCTCCATGCCATGGAGGCCTGAGATTCCTATGAAGCCTGAGTCAGACACACCAGGCAAAGCCTGCTGTGGAGACTAGGGCTGTGGCAGATGACTTTCTCTGCTGTGACTCAGTTTTCCCTGCCACACCCCTCCTTTGCCTGCTAAGGGTGGCCAGAATTAGAGCAAGGGAGGGGCTCTGAAGAGGGCGAGTGACAGAGGGAAGCAGCCTTTACTGAGCAGCAAGGCAAAGGAGGGAGAGGATGGTTTTAAACCAGAGGTTTGAAAAAAAGGAGTCACGCCGGGCACCATGGCTCACACCTGTAATCCTAACACTTCAGGAAGTCGAGGTACAGGGACCACTAGAGCCCAGGAGTTCGAGACCAGCCTGGGCAACAGGACGAAACCCCACCTCTACAAAAAATACAAAAATAGCTGGGCGCGGTGACTCACGCCTGTAATCCTAGCACTTTGGGAGGCCGAGGTGGGGTGGGTGGATTACCTGAGGTCAGGAGTTCAAGACCAGCCTGGCCATCATGGTGAAACC
>CAUYLG010026989.1:0-63796 GCA_963573385.1 Cacajao melanocephalus
TGCCCCACTGGCTGCTTCAGAAATTCACTGCGTTTCTCCAGGCGGGACTCAAAAGCAGCTGGGTCAGACCTGATCAAAGGTAAACCAATGGGTAAACCATCTGGGCCTTTTTGGATTCTAAAGCCATCACTTTCTACCTCCACAGAGAAAGGACACTGGCATTCAGAGAGGCTGAAGAATTTGCCTTCAGTTAGTAAGAACTGGGCACAGGCCTAGAAATAAACTGGAAAAAGAAATCCAGTTATTCAACTGTTGTTAATCCTCAAGGGGCCTGTGTAACATTTTTCTTTTGCAGACTGTTCCTTAGGTTTACATAGGGCTTAGTCCCTCAGGTGCTTACACTCAGGGTACTTAGAATTTTGAGGTCATCTTGCTGGATCACCTCTTCAGGCAAGAATCCTATAGCCTCCTTATTAGGTATCAAGCTTTTACTTGAATACATCTAATTCTTAAAAATGCGTCCCCCCAACCAGGTTAAACATCTGTTTTATTCAGATCCTGATGATTCAGAGGCTTTAGGCAGCCTATTTTGTAGATTTAGCATCTGAGTGTCTCTCTGACCCACCAAAGCAGCTGCTCTTGGAGATGAAACATCAGAACACATTCTTTCTGTCAAAATGGGGTTGGTTTTCAGGTGTGAAGTCCAGGTTGGGGTGCTGTCCCCATTAAGAATTCTTCAGGCTGTGTAGCTGACCATGGGATACTTGGCTTTGCACACGTTGGTGAAGACATCATCCAGGGATTCTATCCCCTTGACCATGAGACCCAGAGTGTCATGGGTGAGGTCTGTAAGACCCAGGGACATCTTGGCTATCCTTCTGGTGGACTTTCCTGGTCAAGGCACTATAGGGGGCCTTTTCTTCCATAAAATTCCTTTCTGGAGGTGACATAAAACACTATTCCCTTCACTGTCATGTAGATGGGCTATTTTCCTTTTCTCCATAGTGGGTCAGGTCCTCCTCAGTGAAGAGCCATACCAGGGGTTTCTGCTCAGTGGGGCATGGCACCTGCCTGGCAAGAGCTGCAAGCAGCCCTGGGGACTGTACCACGACCAGGGTCAACCCTGCTAGTGGCCACAGCTGCAACTGGGCCTGCCATGGTAAAGGGATAGAGAGGGCAAGGTGCAGCCTGGGCAGTGAAGCTTTTGCTGGGACCTGAGGATATAGAAATACGTAAGTCAGACTCCTTACCTCTAGGAGCTATCTAGTGGGAGAGACAGGCATAAAAGTAAGCACATGAAAGTGCTACAGGTATTATGATGAAAATTTGCTCAAACATCCCCAAATGATTAAGGTGGTTTCACGCCTCTGTACTTTTGTTTATGCTGCTGCTCCCCTTACCTGGAACATCCCCTTCTCTCCCCCACCTTTTTTTTTTTTTTTGTGCTATGGTGCTCAAAGGAAGTTTGGTAATAGATAAGGCTAGAGAGAGACTGGCAGGGGCTAGGGTGTGAGGAACTTGTGTGGAACATTAAGGAGTTTGGATGTTATTTAGAGGTCAGTGGGGGGATAACAGTATGTGTAAATGTTGATGGGAATGATCCAGTAGGGAAAGAGAGCAAAACCAGTCATTCATTTGTTCATGAGTGGGTAAAAATGAATGGATGCTGATAAAACATTCGAAGTATGAGTAGACAACTCTTCAGAGATGCTTGTGTGTAAAAGAGATCAAATACAGATCAATGAGAGAATCCTGGAGGGGAATGTATGTCAAGGAAAGGTTTCTACGATGACAAATACTTGAGAATATCTCAATGCTATTGGAAGGAGAGCAAACATCCTCATTCATTTACTGCATCACTGTTTCAAAAGGTGAGAAAGATCACTATAGTAGCAGTGAGATGAACTGGGGTAAAGGGGTCCAAGAATGGAAGTAGGGAACACTAGTTAGAGGATAACAGCAACAGCCCAGGTAAAGATGATGGAGTAAATTAAGGCAGTGGAAGTAGAGATGAGACAGAACTCAAAGAATTTACAGTACTAAATCTTTGGTTTCCTTTAATAGGACAACTACCTTCTTACCCTGCTAAATTCTCTTCCAAACCCCTTTAATTATCACCTCTGATCTATCTCCCTTAGCTTTTCCCACTTGAACTCTTGACTGTCCTATAGTCCCTCACATGCACCTCAAGCCCCTCTAAGCCCCAGATCCTTCCCTGTGGAAGCTAAGGGGTGGTGTTAGGAACCCTGGACTCAGAGTCAGACAAATCTCAAACAGCTGTGTGACCTTTGGCAAGTCTCTTTCTCTTGCTGGTCCTCAGTCTCCTTATCTTATTGAGAGGATTCAATGGGTGATCCGACTGTGACACTATTAGCCCTTGATGCCCTCCTCCCATCCCCAATCGCCTTTCCTTGAAGTCAAGGGCCTAAGCTACCACCAGCCTGATAGCTCCAGCTGTCTCAATATGTAACCCTGAGCAAGTCGAGTCGCTTCTCTAGAAGTCCTTTTCCCATTTCTATAATGAGGACAGGTCTTTCTGAGCTGCCTGCCTCAGGACTGTCCCAAGAGTCCACCTTAGCGTTCGGAGAACCACAGCACAGACAAACGTGAAACGAGCCAGGGCTTTGCAGAGACTCCCAGCTCTGACACCAACCAGTTGTGTGATCTTGGCCAAGTGACCTAGCCTCGCGGAGCCTGGCTACATCATCAGAAGAGCCGGGACGGTACTAGTGCCCACCTCACACGGCTGTCTTAAGGATCAGCAGCCCGGGCCGCCCCTCCTCCCGTCTCCTTGCCCGCCGCCAGCTAGCCAGGGCCCGCACCTGCGCAGCTGCTGGATCTTGTCGCGGTAGCGGTCGTAGAAGGGGTTGGCCTGGAGTTCGGCCTCGGCCCCTACTCCGCTGCCGTCGGCGCCCCCCTCGGGCCGGCCCGAGCCGCGGCGCACTGAGAACACGCGGAGCTGCGCGGGTGACACGAGCCCCAGGCCTAGGGCGCGGCTGCGCACCGCGCACAAGCCCCGGTAGAGGCCAGCCACCTGCAAGACCGCCGGTCCCGCGCCACCCGCAGCCGCCACCACCACAGCAGCCATGGCAGCCCCCGCCTCCTCCTCGTCAGGCGCGTCGGCCTCTGCCCGCGACCCGCGCGCCCGCTCCATCCCTCTCCGAGTGCGCCGCTCCCGCGGTCGGTCACCGAGGTTCCGCGCGCCCAAGGTTCCGGGCGCGGCGCGGAGGAGGGGGCGCGCCGCTCTGGCCTCGGCACCGCGCGCTCTCGCCGTCCTGTGTCTGCCACGGCCCGCCTCCTCCTGGGAGGCTGCCCAAATTTACGCCCTTCCTCCCTCTGGGACCAGCAGCCTCTGCGCGCCAGTCCGCTCTCTAAAGCCAGCAGATCTTCAGGTCCTTGCGGTGCTTGCTCCGTTTTAAATGTACCTGGAACTCGCTGTAGTAGTCCGTCCTTCAGCATCGAAGGTCCTTTCATCAACTATAATCACAGCAGCAAGCTTCTCTTTACTGAGGTTGCTATGTGCAGGACACTGATTGGCTTTATACTCTGTGTGGCAGGTATTATCCTCATCTAACAGATGAGGAAACTGAGGTCGGGAGTCACTATGTGACTTGTTCAAGTTCTATCCGAGAGCTGAGCTCTTTTCAAGATGGCAGCTGCCTCCCAAGCCTCCTTTCCCTCTGCTTCCTGACATCCACCTTGAACTCCAGCCAAACTGATCCATTCTCTCCCAAAGAAACACCAGGGTTACTCCTTGAGGAGTCTTTTTTCAGGCCCTTTTTGACCCCCGGAATGCTCTCTCCTTCCATTCTCGCAACCCAAATGCCACAATCTTTCTTACCCTCTGAACCAGGTGTGAGCTCCTGGGGTCAGAGACAGTGACATCAACATCTCTGTGTCCCACCTGCTCACAGAACAGGGCCAGTCCTGGAGTGGGCTCTCTGGGACAGTACTCATCATCAGGTCCTTCTTGTTTGATTGAAACCCCTCCTGGGACAGGGGTAGAGCCTTGAACTCGCTCAATCTAACCTATGCTCATGGAGATCAGCCCTGGGCCCTGCCCTGTGTGAAGAACAGCGTAATGGAAGATTAACAAGTCCTTCAAGTATGCCAGCCCATCCCTGGCTCACGCTCCTCACACTTGCTGTGTTTTCTCTGTGGATCTGCACGTGACTGCCTCCTCATCATCTAAGGGCTCATTTCACAGGTCAGCACCTCAAAGGGACCTAAATGATGAACCCCCCCCCCCACCGCCGCCTCTTTAGAGTCTTTATCCCATTGCTCTATTTCATTCTCTAATCACAATCTGAAGTTCTTAGATCCTTGTTTATATTAATTCATTGAGCTTACATTCTAATGGAGAGTAACAGACAATAAATAAATATATAACATTAGGTGATGCTACATGCTACGCAGAAAAACAGAAGGGTAAGAGAGATAGAGATAAGGGGACACTTGAGCAGAGATCTGAAGGTAATGAGGGAATGCTGAGGGGAAGAGCCTTCCAGGCAGGGAGAACAGCAAGTACAAAGGCCCTGAGGAAGAGGTTATTGAGTCTGAATGAGTGAAGGCACAGCGGTAGAAATGAGACCAAGAAGGTATAGGGAGGGTGAGTTAGATTGCTCAGGCCTTTGTTAAGGACTATGATTTTAAAGCTAAGTGAGATTGGAAGTCACTGTATGTTTTAAGCAGAGGAGTACCATGATCTACTTTTTAAAAGGATCACGTTGGCTACGGGTGGAATTTAGGGTATGTGGAGGCAAGGATGGAAGCTCTCCCAAGGGTGACTAATTTGTCCTAGCTTGCCTAGGACTTTCTTGGTTCTAGCATTGGAAGCCCCATGTCCTAAGAACCCCCTCAGTCCTGGGCAAACCAGGATGTTGGTCACCCTACAGGGAGAACAGTAATCCAGGTGAGAGATGGTGGTACTTGGACCACAGTGATAGTGATAAAAAAAAAAAGTGGCCAAATTTTGGTTTTATTTTGAAATAAAAGCCTAAAGATTTTGCTGATGGAGTCAGTGTGGGCGTGATAGAATGAAAGGAGTCAAGGATGACTTGCAAGTTTTTGGCTTGAACAACACAAAGGACAGAGATGCTCCTTATGAAGAGGAGGAAGGCTGTAGGTAGAGTAGACTTTGGAGGATGGATGATCAGAGTCTGGTTTTGGACATGTCAGTTGGGGATAATTTAGCAGACTGGCAAGGAGGGATGTCAACCAGATATTTGGGTATGAGTCTGAAGTTCTGAGGAGCATTCCAGGCTGAGAGAGATATAGTTGCGCACTGTCAGTGTATAGTGATATTTAAAGCCAGGAGTCTGGATGAGATAACTGAGGGAATGAATGTAGATAGATAGAGCACTAAGAACTGAGCCCTACGACATGCCTACATTTAGAGATCAGGGGAAAAGGGAGAAACCAACAAAGGAGACTGAAAAGTAGGGGCTGGTGATACAGGAGGAGAGCAAGGGTAAGCGGACCCTGGAGAGAATTCTGTGCTAAATAGTTCCCTAAGTCACACACTGGAGGACAATAAAGAGGGGAGTCATTAAAATGGTGCCAAGAAGCTGAGCTAGGAGCAGTGGTGCAACCTACTGGAAAGGCTGACTTAAGCTTAATTAAGGAAAGGTTTTCTAACTGAGCTGCCCATACATGTACCAAGCTGTCTCAGGAGATCCTCACTTGAGTCAGGAACTTGCTCAGTCCAGGAGGATTAGTTGCTGTGTAGGGAAAGTTCTACCCCCAGGACTCAAGCATGGTCCTGATGGTGGGACCAGATGGTGGGAGTTGACCTAGACAACTCTCAAAGTTCCTTCAAACTGGAGATGATGTGATTCTGGGCAGTTTGTCACAGAGTAGGGGGGTTGAGCTGAGTCTTGAAAAATGAACAGGTGCTCCGTGGTGGAAAAGTGGGCAGGGGCACTCCTAGGTGAAGGAGCAGCATGAGCATATCTCCAGAGATGTGAATGAACAGGGTCTGTTCAGGACGCTGTACTGGGCAGAAGGGAAAGGTGTGTGGATGGGGAGGGAAGTAAGGCTGGAAGGAGATACAGGCCAGATGGTGGGGAGCCCCACAGGGTCTGGTGCTTGGGACACGCTTGTTAGCACTTGAAGGAAGGTAACTAAATAAAAGAGAGATTGTTGGAGCCCAGGAAGAAGGTATTGACCACTTGGTTCCCTTGTGCAGGTTTTCTCCTGCCAACTGGGTTAGAGACTTTTTGAGGGCAGGGCTGCCCAATGCTGTGTGTTCCCTGTTAAATTCCTCACTGGGGACAGGTATCCCATCAACTGTTCCCTAAAGACCAGTAACATCAGTAAGTCCCTGAGGGATAATGACCCTTTCCTGGGGTCTGCTCTGTGGGTTCACCATAAGGGGTAGGGTCAGACAATTCAGTCTCTGATAGAAGTAATAGAGACACTCCATCCCAAAAAAAATTCCACTGGGTGAAGTCCCCTCCTTCCATTAACTGAGGACCACTTCACAAGCACTGCCCCTAGAATGCCCAATGCTCAGAACCCAGTGACCTTTCCTTTAGAGAATAAAGGGCCTGGGCATTCTGGAGACTCTGATTGGCTGGGCAGATGGGTGGGTGAGCTCCCTCTCCCCAGAGCCACCAGCCAGGTACCAAAGTTCAACTGTATGGATTCCCAACAGGAGGACCTGTGCTTCCCTGGCAGTAAGTGCTCCTCCAGTCCCTGTCACTGCACTTGTGCCCTAGGGCTTGGGTACAAACACTCAGGGAAGGCCCTTTGCATGGATGGAATGGTGCCTGGCTGCATGGAGGAGAGCTAAGCAGTTAGGAGATAGTCTACTCTAGATCTGATGAACCAGAGACGATATTATCAATAGCCCAGGACCATCGCAACTGAATGGAATGGAATGGGACACTGGTATCTCTGTCAACTGGTGAACTTTTACTTTTTTTTTAAACAGAGTTTCGCTCTGTCGCCCAGGATGGGGTATAGTAGCATGATCTAGGCTCATTGCAACCTCCACCTACTGGATTCAAGTGATTCTCCTGCCTCAGCCTCCCAAGTAGCTGGGACTACAGGCATGCACCACCACACCCGGCTAATTTTTATATTTTTAGTAAAGACAGGGTTTCACCATGTTGGCCAGGCTGGTCTTGAACTCCTGACCTCAGGTGATCTGCCCACCTGGGCCTCCCAAAGTGCTGGTGAACTTTTACTTCTTGATGGACTTGCCCATAGTGAAACTTCTCAGTCTGATGGATTGGATGGGTCCTGGGTTAGGAACCAGAGGCTTGACTGAGCCTGGGCAGCTCATGCCCCCTCTAAGACCTAGCTTTTCTGATCTGTAAAGAGTTAAAGGTGGTGCTTAAGCTTCCTGGAAATCTAGCTTTAACTGAATAAGACAATGATGAGGCAAGTCAATGAGGGAGGGAAGGAATGGTTAGCGTAGTTAAGTGAATGAAGTGATTGATGAATGGGTTAAGTGAAAGAGGAATGAGAAACAGCTCAGACCCCAAGCTACAGCTATCAGCTAGCCTCATTCTTTTTCTTTCTTGCTGTCTCAGTGTGGGTCTCATTGTACTTTGGATTCCTGGGGCTGTGTTCGCTGATAACTGGAGGCTGCATTATCTTTCTGCACTGGAGGAAGAACTTGAGGCGGAAAGAGCATGCCCAGCAGTGGGTGAAGGTGATGAGAGCTGCCACATTCACCTATAGCCCATTGTTGTACTGGATTAACAAGCGACGGCGCTATGGCATGAATGCAGCCATCAACACGGGCCCTCCCCCTGCTGTCACCAAGACCGATACTGAGGTCCAGAATCCAGATGCTCTGTGGGAATTGGACATCCCTGAAGGCAGGAGCTATGCTGACCAAGACAGCAACCCCAAGGTGGAAGCCCCCACTCCCCTGCAACCTGTGCTGCAGCTGGCTCCACAGCAGCCCCAGGCCAGCTCCCCATTCCCACTTCCCGTCTTTCAGGAGGTGCCCTTTGCCCCACCCCTGTGCAACCTACCCCCCATGGTGAACCACTCTGTCTCTTATCCTTCGGCCACCTGTTCTGAAAGGAATGTTCGCTTCCATTCCCTCCCTAATCTGGCCCATGAAGACCTCAGCTTCAATGCCAGGCCTTTTGCTTCAGAATTGTAGTCTTTCACTGAAGGTGAGAGCTGCAGATATCAGGTGCAGAGTAGGAAATGGAACTAAGCTCAGGGAGGCGGTATTGACAGAGGTCAGGACCCATCTGGATGTCATGCTATGAAAGATAAGAGAAAAAAAACAACCCAAAAACTCCAAGGCTCTCTCTGGTTTCATCTGCTGTTAGGAGGACAATGTCCTTCCTGTGTGATGGGGTCACTTTGCAAACCAAGTTGGTCGCTGAGTCTCACCAATATGAATTGGCACTGGAGGTTGGCTGTGGGGAGACATACTGAATCAGTACTTGTGAATGGACTGAATATCCCTCTGTTCAGTATTTAAAACAAAGTGCCTTGGCCTAGGTACCCCAAGGCCCTGCTGTTCTGTGGGATGTGAAGCACAGCTGCCACAAGAGTGATAACTTCTGAGGGCACATGAGTATGGTGATTTATAGTGGCTATGTCACAGGCAAAATGAGTCATCACGAGCCCCGCGAGCCACACTGCACTATGGGCTGAATTGCATTCTTTATTATCTGTGATGTATGGAGCTCTCACGTGGTTGCCTCTGTACATTATTTCTAATAATTCACAAGAACACTGCCAAATGGATATCATGATCCTACTCTTACGGATGAAGAGACAGGTTCCAAGGTATATGCCATACCTTTCTTAGTTGCAGAGGCAGTTCTCAAATCTACATCTGCCTCACATGAAATATACTGGTATCATCAGTTGTCTGGCACCAACAGTGATCTTCCCACCTTACACCATAGTGCCCCTGCCCTAATGATATGTTGTGTTAGAAAACACCTGGTGAATGCTTTGGATTATATGTAGGGTGTCGTTAAGTTGGTCCACGAATTGGTTTGGAGGAAGGGCTGGTCAGTGAACCACCTAAAATTATGCATAGACATATATCCGTAGATTTTACCTTTTCTTCAAGAATCCATGTCTCCCTCCCAAAAGTTAAGATCCACCACGTGGGAATATTAATTGTTGTACTTCTGGAAACGGTTCTAAAAGGGGAGACAAAGATAACACTGGCCATTTGGCTCCAGTTTAGAGATAAGAAAGCCCAGCTCTATCACAGGATATGTTTCTCCTTTTTGCTTTGGAAATGAACAAATCCTCTGACTATATTTGTAAATAACAAAAGCTTTATGTATAGTCATTTACATAATGACTGAGGGGGAAGGTCACCAGATTCTGTGTTGGGGGAAGGGGAGGAGATATCCAGAATCTAGCAAACATGTATATACAGTTAATTTATCTTTTTTCTGTGTGTGAAAAAGCTTTAGCTCCTATATGACCCCTTTCTAGCAATGGAGTTTAAGCTTATTTTTTTTTAAGGTAGTAGAACATTTATGGCAAACATGCTTTAAATAGAATCTCAAAATATAAAACAGGTCTAAGTGGAGCATCTTGGGTAGACAGAGGGGCAGGGCTCATTCCTGCCTCACCTCGCCCCTCCCATCCTCTGGATGCATAAAGCCTGAACCCTGAGGCCTTTCCTTCTTCAGGCCAAACACTGAAGTCCTTAAGGCAGATTCTTAATTACTTTGGGCCCACTATGTGTTACTCCTTGCTTTCAAAAGGAGTAGGGCGTCCATAAAAATAGGAATCAAAGCAGATTTTTTTTCCCCTTAGAAATCACAGGGGAATGAAAAAGGCTTTAGTCAGACACATTGAGAGAAAAAGAAATTTTTTTATTTAGCTAAATTAAAATGGCAGTGTTACTTATATGAAATATGCAAAGCTCAAATCAAGTCATGAAAATCCTGAATTCTCCCTAAACAGAACCAAAACTGCTTATACATTACCAAAATAGCTCCACTAAAAGAAAGATTTAAATTTTTTAATATGAGAAAACAACAAGGTAGGTTAGGTTCGTATAACAAACAATACACGCTCTATAAAGTCTCAGGAATACCCAAATGTGTTCTGGTTTGGCTATGAAAGAGGGACCACATCTAGCTGGTGTTGGTAAGCAAGCCAATGAGGTGTGCAGCAAACAAAACCTGTCACTAAAAACAACTCAACAGGCCATTATGAGTGTGAGCCCATCACAGCCAAAATCCTCAACTGTGACCGGCAAGACCAGCAAGGGCGGGTGTTGAAGGGGTTATGAACAGGAACCGTAAAGAAAGAAATCTTTAACGGAAGGGAAAACGGCCAGCAGTAGGTGAAAGGAATCCACTCTTCAGCTCTGTTGCATCAGATACATTCCTTAGGGCCAGGCACCTCGTTGCCTTTTAGATGACACCACAGACATCTTGAAGTCAGGTATTCTCTTCTCATTTTTCTTTTTTTATGCTACCTTTTTGCCTCTCTGATTTATAGGGAGGCTTTTTTAGTAAACATTATACAAGATAGTGCAAGGCAAAAAAACCAACAACAACAACAAAAACCAAAACAAGGACGAAGAAGCAGTGCTTTCATAACTTAGGAAAGCAGCAGTAGGAGCTGCCAGACTGAAAAGGTAAAAGGATTTAAAACCAAAACCAAAACCAAACTCACTATCACTATCTAATCTTCCTCTCAGAGATGAGATATGGCTGGTGAGGCTTGACTACAGCTGAATACAAGTCACAGGCTCGGTAAGTTAAGACAGTATACAAATAAAAGTCCCAAATTCACACTAAATAATAGGCTTATGGGACTCAACCCAGTGAGTCCGCTCAACTCAGAAGAAAGGAGTTCAAGATACTCTACTCTTGCCTGGATGATATGGTACTTTCTCAGGCAGGATGACATGGATATTCATAGATCTGAGAGTGTAGCATAAACACTTCTGCCAAACTTGGTAGGGGTAGAGGATGGCACTATACACTGGCTCAGGGATAATACTAGTCAGACAAGTGCCAGGTAGGAAGAAAAGAAGATAAACTAAAAAACAAATTGGACTCCTCCACGTATAGCTATCTGATGCAAGGGAAAAGTACACACAACAAAGAGTTAAGGTGTCTTCAAAGTATCTGCCTATGAATAAGAATTTGAAACTAAAAAGGACAAGCTACAGTACCCTCAAGTATATTTCATACAAATCAGTTCTCAAAAAAATACCTTCCAGGTACAGACATACTATCTATGGTACAGTATATACAAATATAGCAGTACAATTCAATTTATTGCTAGAATTTTATTTGGTTGTTACAAAATCTGTAAGGGTGTATATATATTAAAAAAGGGTGTGGGGTGAGAGTGGATGGAAGGCAGCCAGAAGAGTGAGAATTATTTTCAAGTGACCTAAAGTGCCAGGCTAATTTATGTTTTAACCTTTCCAGGAAAGTGAGATGGAGCATAAGCTATAATGAGATAATTGGACACATTCATGGGAAAAGATTTTATGTTGCTTTAACTAAATTTTAATACTTCTAGAAAAAAAAATTTCAGGTTAGTCAACACCAAGCTGAACATCATGTAAAGAAAAAAAACAGCCCTTAAATGTTTAAGGGTACTGGACTATATCCATAGCTGAAGGGCAACCTGAACAAAGTTAAAAAGGAAATGATCACCACTAAAGAAATCTGTGCCATGAAAGCTTCTCCACTTTCTCCCTGACTTGGCCTATAGCAAATTTAAGTTTTTGTAGTTTTTTTCCTTTCAAATTGTTGCCCAAAGACTGCTTCTAAGAACAACACAGCAATTCTAGACTCAACCTACAGTTGACATAGAGGTATTACTCCTTTCAGTCTAGGGACTTTTCATGCCAGGTCCACAGAAGCATTTAAAGGAAGTATTAGACTTGCTTGTATTAGATTTGAAAAACTTGCTACCACCATGTGAAGGCCCCAGCTCTCTTTGGATAGAAAGCCTCTAGCTACTTCTGAGCTGATAATTGTAAGGAAACTGAATATTATTTCATGTTTTGTCTCGCAACCTTTTTGGCCTTAGTCATCCCCCAGAGAAACATATCAGGCCCTTGGTTAGCCTCTAGGTAAAATCTCAAGGGGTATAGTTTTCTGGGTCAAAATTAGAAGGACGGCTCTCTTCTAAAGCTCTGGGTGGTCAGCGTGAGGCAGCAGCTAGGGGAATTTAGCCCTGCCATTCAAAATGGAGATGGTACTGGTGGTAAAGCTGTCTTAAAGCCAGCAATGGCTTTAAGATAGACTCAAGTGGGTGGGTGGGGAAAGGCAATCTAGCTCACTTAGCAGGGAAAATGGAGCTTCCCAACGGATAACTTTTTATGCTCATAAACCCTGAAATAGTATTAAAAATGAGAAAAAACTCCAGCAAGACTTCTCTGATTCCCAAATTGGGATTAGCTGAGGGAATAGGAACAAAGAACCAGAATTCTACATCCATGAGCCATGCCTGGAGTCAGCACTATCTCTAGTGTCTACTCCCCGAAATTGGTTCCCCCAGCTACCAGGCCAAACCCCTGGCAGCACCTAGGCCTTTGAGGGATGCCTTATGGACACATGATTGCAGTTTCAGCTGCCACCCACACCAGATCAGCAATTTTAAATAAGTCATTTGTTCACATCCTGTTCTAGGCCATTCTTCCTACTTTCCACACAATATGCACAATGCTTTCTTTCATTTAAATATTTACAAACAGAAAAGGCCTATCTTTTAAAGAAAAGACATTTTCTGAGTCTCTATAAAGTGCAGCTAATTTAAGGCAAATTTAAGTGAAATATAAAAGGTGGCTTATTCTCTCTCTATATACATTTCCCAGCTTTAAAAGATAGTCTCCTCCCCTCAAAAAAAGGAAAGAGAAAAAAAAGTGGGCTTTAATTTTTTTTTCTGGCAATTTTAAAAGATCTTACTGGTTTTAGGAAATAATAGATTTCTGAACATCATATTATAAGTAAAATGGTTTTTTAAAAAAATAACTTTTATATAGCTTCTTCAAACAAGTTAAAAGGTGGCAAAGTATCTGCTACAGTAGTTTGGAGGACTAGAGGATTGATGGGTAACAGCTGTTTTGTTGTTAGGTAAGTGGATATTAGGCAGTCTATTTCTAAGATATGCCTGATGAGGCTAGACACCTAAAGCTACCCTTAGTTCCAGGAATGAGTATCTTCCATCACCATCGGAATCAAATGCTCTCAAGTTCTCTGGTTCTGGCACAGCAGAAGAACCTAGAGAGGTCCAGATTTCCTGGTAGGTCAGCTTCCCATCCACGTCCTGGCCAGTCTTGTGGAATAAATCCTGAAGATCTGTCAAAAATGAATGATAAAAAATGTATATGCCTAAACATACAGCTAAATTTAATTAAAAGTAGTCTCAACTGAATTTAAAACACTAAAAGAAAAGCTACTCTGCAAATTTTGTTTCCAAATGGTAAAGTTTAGGATTTCACTAAATCAGAAAGACTAATTTTTGATCCCTTAAGAATATTTAAAAAAAAAAAAAAAAAAAAGGCCGGTGTAGTGGCTTATGCCTGTAATCCCAACACTCTGGGAGGCTGAGGCAGGAGGATCACTTGAGGCTAGGAATTTGAGAACAGCCGGGGCGACACAGTGAGACACTGCCATAACACAAAGCAGAAGCAGTGACAGATATTGCTGGAGAAATGAATGATCTCATCTTCTCTCTGTCCAGGGCCTGCCCTTTAGATTTTCCTGATTTTATTCTTATGTTGAAGGAGTGAAAAGGAATGCAGAGGCCTAATGAGTTATGTGATAGGAGCTAGCCTATAAAATAGACTGTGGCATATTATGAGATTTCTTGTTGGATGGTTGAGTGGAGACTGAAGAAATGATTGGAAGCCCTTGAAACAATCCCAAACACTCACAGCTTTCTCAGTTTTGACAGGAAATCCAAAGCAAAAAGAGGAAAGTAACTTGCCTACAGTCACATAAACTCTTAAGTGGAAGAGAGCACAAATTTCTTTTCTTTTTTTTGAAGCTAAAGTCTTTTTCTGTCTCCCAGGCTGGAGTGCAGTGGCGCAATCTCGGCTCCTGGGTTCAACCTCCACCTCCTGGGTTCAAGCGATTCTTGTGCTTCAGCTTCCTGAGTAGCTGGGGATTACAGGCACCTGCCATCACATCTGGCTAATTTTTTTGTGTATTTAGTAGAGACAGGGTTCCACCATGTTGTCCAGGCTGGTCTCAAACTCCTGACCTCAGGCGATTCCCCGGCCTCGGCCTCCCTAAGTGCTGGCTTTATAGGTGTGAGCCACCGCACCTGGCCTTTTTTTTTTTTTTTGAGGTGGAATCTCGCTGTGTTGCCCAGGTTAGAGTGCAGTGGTGTGATCTTGGCTCACTGCAACCTGTGCCTCCTGGGTTCAAGTGATTCTCCTGCCTCAGCCTCCTGAGTAGCTGGGATTACAGGCATACGCCACCACACCCGGCTAATTTTGTATTTTTAGTAGAGATGGGGTTTCACCATGTAGGTCAGGGTGTGTGCTACCATGCCTGGCTAATTTTTGTATTTTTTGTAGAGATGGGATTTCATTGTGTTGCCCAGGCTGGTCTGGAACTCCTGAGCTCAAGTGATCTGCCCGCCTTGGCCTCCCAAAATGCTGGGATTGCAGGGGTTAGCCACTGCACCTGGCCGTATATATGTAACATTTAACAAAGACTTGTGTCACTATAATCAAATAGAAGATTTAAACTCTAATACCAAAGAAGGCCAATGAGCTTTACATTTCTTTAAAAATATTCCCAAATTCCTTTAATGTCATCATTTATTCCACACTATACCTAGGTTTAATAGGCCTCTTGCTGTTTGGTATTCAGGAAGAATAAAAAGAACCTGAAGGGAAGGAAAACAGTTGCAGTGCAAGGTCCAGTCCATCAAGGAGTTCTTGTAAACAAGCTTTTGAATAGGGCCCTACTCTCACTCCTACAATAGGTGCAGCAATGCAGCTAATAAAACGTCAAAAGCTCTCTGAAAGGCAGGAAAGCAGTGGGACACTTGTTCCCAATGCCTTCCACCAAGTGGCTAGCTGAAGAATCCTGTTTTTATTTTTATTTTATTTTTTTATTTATGAACAGTCCTGCTGCAAAAAGAATCCTGTTTTTTTTTTCTTTTTTTTTTTGTGGCATGAGTTTATACAACATGCTACACTACTCACTTGGTAGCAGTATTCAAATAAAAATATGATTGCTACTTCAGGTCATTCCAAAAGTGTAGTCATTCAAAAGTATCTAAGGCCTATGCTGAGGATTGAAGCATGAATGTTAAGACTGCTATTCCTTAATCTGACCTAATAGCTTTCCCCAATTCATTCTCATCAAATCTTGATGTAACAATGGAGAGTGGCAGGAAGCTTGTCTTCCCATTAAACACAACTTAACACTTTCCCTTCTCCCCAGAAAACAGAAAAAAACGACAGGAACAGGGAAGAAAAGTAATCACATTTAAATGGTGATACAAAAATTTAAATCTTCTATGCTTTAAGCATTTAATTGCAATGTGTAGGTAACTCATTCACTTATTTAACAAATATTCAGGAGTAACAGGTACTGTGCTAGGGGCTGGGAGTAAATAAGACATAGTCCTTATCCATGGGAAGTTATATTTTGTATCACCCCAGGAAATTACAACAGAGTGACATGTGTTAAACAGGGGCAAACAAAATTTAAGAGCACATAGGAGGAGCCTAATCCATCAAGGGAGGTAAGGAAATGTTTCCCGGTGGAGTGGTATCTAGGCTAAAGAGAGGAGCCAGAGGAAGGTGGGTGAACAGGAGCAAGTGATTTGCCAGGCAGCCAGATAATGCAAAATCAGGAGGCACTAAACATCAACATGAGGGATAGAACACACACTGTTGGAAGCAATGCAAACACATTTTTCTGAGAATCATATCCTTTCTACTAATATTTTGCTGATTTTCAGTAAAAGGGCCCCTCATTTTTGGACGGCCCTGACAAATAGGGTCAACTTTTACTTTATTTTACTAATCTCATGGTATTGTATTTGCTTTTATGCCTTCTCCATTAGATTATAATATCCTTGAAGAAAGAAAATGAGGCTATATCTTATATTGTATTCTTATTGCTTAGCACTAAGTATAATGAGGCACTCAGTGAATGAAGACCCTAAAAAACATTACTAGAAAGACAATATAGTACGCTGGTTAAAAGTACAAGCTTTGGCCAGGTGAGGTGGTTCATGCCTGTAATCCCAGCACTTTGGGAGGCCAAGGCAGGTGGATCACTTGCAGTCAGGAGTTCGAGAGCAGCCTGGCTAACATGGTGAAATTCCATCTTTACTAAAGATACAAAAAAATTAGCTGAGCATGGTGGCACGCAACTGTAGTCCCAGCTACTTGGGAGGTGGAGGCATGAGAATTGCTTGAATCTGGGAGGTGGAGGTTGCAGTGAGCCCAGATTGTGCCACTGCAATCCAGTCTGGGTGTCTCAAAAAAAGAAAAAAAAATTGCAAGCTTTGGCATCAAACTATCTTGGTTTGCCTTCTGTTTCAACTAATTATTTGCTGTGTGAACTTAGGCAGTTTCCCTATCAGTAAAATGGGTATAATACATAAATAGTTATGTTCATGGAATGGTTATCAGGATTATATGACATAATGCATATCAAGTATCTGGCACTTGATATATGCTCAATAAATGTTAGAGCATATATATTTTTTACAAGTGAAAATAAACATTCAAGAGTTATTACTTAGAGCATTCCCATTATTACCCCGTGGTATAAAAATTTACCTTGAATGCTAGAAATTCCTGGTAGGGAGATAGGTCTTAGTTGGGCAGCTTTCTCAACTGGGTCTCCAAGAAACTGTGAAAATTTTGGCAATGCTGATGGCTTTGATGTGAAACTCTCTACTTGCTCTGTAACAAATATATAAAGTTTTATTTAGTATTATTGAATCTAACACCAAATTAAATTAGTATTGAAGGTTACCTTTTAGGAAAATTGCATGTACAATTAATTTAAGAGAAACATTTGACAATTAAGTAGCATAGTGGCTATGTGAAGTTAAAGGCTTGGAATGAAACATATTTGTGGACAAGGGAAGACCAATCAGTATTATATTACATTAAGGTCTGCAGCAGCAGTCCCATTAGATCTTATAGTACAAGTTAGCATTATACATGTTTAAATGGTAAGTGCTTAAGCTGTCAAGTGACAAGAGCACAGTGGCTGGATATTAAAGATCTTGACATGGGAGATGTGCTTTAAACCCAGTCTAGGGGCATGTGCCACCCGCTAAGCTGGTGCTAAAGGTGCAACCATAAGATTATGTAGCACAATGTTAGCACAAGGCATCCCACCACAGTTCTGTCTCCTACCTAAAAGAGAATTCAAGAGAGGTTGTACTGCTTTTCTAACACAGAAAAATACTTGTGTGGGGAAAAGGTCAAAACCAACACAGTCCAGTACCTTGGTTATGTCCTCACAGGGTCTAAATCAGTGGAGGCTAATGTATCTGCTAGTATTGATTAGACAGGTCTATACCTAACGCCAAAAACCCTTCCAACCCAAAGATCCCATCATTATTTTTGTTAATGATTTTCAGGACGACGAATATTTATTTTTAAATACATTTTGCGCACTTACAGAAAGGAAAAGACTCCCATAAACAACTTTTAGGGCTGGTTTAATATACGCTATGACAGTAACATTTTTGCCTATAATTGGATGCAGACAGCATGGAGAAGTCTATTTCCAGCTAAACATTACCGATTCTTCCCTTAATAGACTAGAGTACAAATCATGTACAAAATGGGCTTTTTCTAAATGAAAGCAAAGTGTATCAGCTTCATCTCGGTGCGTTCAGGCATCACTCATTTGGTGCGATCAGTACTGCTGGAACACCTTCCCTGCTCCCTTTGTGGGAGGCAAGCTGCTCAAGCCTCCATGAAATATTAAGAAGCCGGCTCTGCTCTCACCTTCATCAGCAGTCTCTGGAGGCCTGTTACTCTCAGGTTTGTTTGTAAGAGCATTGATCAGCTGGAGTTTCTCTTTCAGCTTGGATACCTGAGAATTTGAACTATCTTCTTTCTGCCCAAAACAAAGATTCAGAAGGTTTAAGGTGGTAGTAAGACCTCATCTAAGTCATCACTGTATTTCCAGAGCCTATTTAGCATATAGGGAACCTACTGAGGTCACCAAGTGCCTCATTAGACTTAGTGCTAACCAAGGATATCCTACTGCAGGATAAATATTGAGCCTCAGTAGGTTCCCTATAAAGATAATAAAAGAATGAATCAACATATACTGGTGATGTCTTTGGTCCTCAGCGCTAATAAGTATCTTGCTGGATTTGAGACCATTAAGGAAACACTATGCTACAGATGATCTGATTCACTGTGAACATTTGGCTGATGGGGGAAGGAATGCATGTGTCAGCAGTAAAGGAAATGTACCCTTGCTCAGGTGCCTATGCGACACCCATTTCCTAAATGAGTAGCATCTTGTTTTCTAGGAGCTATTTCATACTAACTAAATAACTTTAAGAAATATCTTGCTTCACCTTGTGATTAGACCACTTTAGGCAGAATTTCATGCTCTTACTACCTTACAAAAAGAAGCAACTGAACAAAAACAAACAACAAGTTTTCCCCTGATCTTTCCTCTGTTCTTCCCTGGTGATGATTCAGCTGGTAGCAGAAACTGTTAGGACATAAAGAAGGAGCTGTAATATTTATAATTCAAAGTCTTGCTTGCTCATATCTTTTAAAAAAGTTTTTTTTTACCCCATACCCTGCCTCATTCCCAGGAGTATCAAGAGTGTCATATACAAATACATTTAATTATAAACAGAGAGACATCTGGTTTCTATGACGCTCGTTTCTAACTGCTTAGACTAGTGTGAAAGGTCCTGATCCTATGTTTTATTAGAACACCAACTCATTACACATTTGTTTTATTCATTATGTATTTATTTATCTTGCCCCATCTTATTTCTACTCTAATAGTTATTGTACAGTAGTTCACTTAGTTTATTTAGGGAGCTAAAATATGAACATATGTAATGAAAACTAGGTACTAAATGCTTGAAGAATTAATGGTAAGGAGAAATTTTTATCTGGTTAGGATGTTTGGATGAGGTGGGACACAGGAACTGACACATTGGGCAGACAGTTAAAAACACAAGGGCCTGAAAGTAAAGCCAAGAAATTTATGTATACATGTGTATTAGTGTGTTCTGATATTTACTGTTAAAATGTGAACTGTGACTGAAATTGCTACTACTTTCTAATAGTAACCTCCTGTTAGTTTTTTGTGCTCAACACTTATATCTGATTCTTAAGTTTTTCTGTCTTCTCTAGGTGAAGTTTAAAAAAAATCTGCAGAAGCAGTTAGAAAACTCAACAAAAGCTTAGCTTATGATGCATTAAAACCTTACCATACTGTGACTTTATCTAGATAATATAAAGCTATTAAGGAAGTACAAATACTTACAGAAAGCATTACATCAAAAGCTGCCTTTACTGTGGTTCAAGTTCATTTCCTCTGAACCTCATATCCTCTCAACTTTTCAAATATAATATGCATCTGAGATGGTAATTTAGTCACTTGGTCATAATCTTCCTGGCTTATCTTTCCTGGCTTTCCTTAGCCCAGGGTTTAACAGTCTAATCAGAGAATACTGTAATCAAACATTTTTTATTTGAGACAGAATTTTGCTCTTGTAGACCAGGCTGGAGTGCAATGGTGCAATCTTGGCTCACTGCAACCTTGCCTCCTGGGTTCAAGTGATTCTTCTGTCTCAGCCTCCCGAGTAGCTGGGATTACAGGAATGTGCCATCACGCATTCCTGTAATTTTTGTATTTTCACTCTACTAAATTTTTTGTATTTTATCTCTACTAAAGAGATATTTGTATTTTATCTCTACTAAAATTTTTGTATTTTTAGTAGAGACGGGGTTTCATTATATTGGTCAGGCTGGTCTCGAACTCCTGACCTCAGGTGATCCACCCGCCTTGGCCTCCCAAAGTGCTGGGATTATAGGCATGAGCCACCACACCCAGCCTGAAATCAAACTTTCCTTCCTGGAATACCAAAGCATATCATAGATTGCTTGTCTTATCTTGATAGTATGTCTGGGAAGAGTGAAAAAGGGGAAGGTACAAGGTGAAGGGAACTGACTGAGGTTTAAATGGACTATGAACACATTGAGACTGCACTACAAAAATAGGAAATAATTTTTAGACTAGACGACATTTTTAGATTATCTATACCTCTGTCCCCCATCATTAGTACAGACAACTTACTGTCTTAGCATAAAAGTAATTTCCTTAGGGAAGCCTTCTTGATCTTATTATATTCTATATTTGTCGTTTTTAATGCTTATCATATTCATGATCCACGACCTGTTCAATTATGTTAATGATTTTCTGACTGATAGGACTTTGAGCTCCACCAGAATAGGGGGTCACATGTCTGCCTTGCTCATTATGGTCACCCCAGCTCCTAGTAAAGTGCTTGGCACAGGGTAGGTGCCTAATAAAGTATTCATTTATTCACTAATATACTAATTTACTAATTGCTTTGAAGTTTCAGCACATGAGACCAAAAGTACTCCCTTTGAAAAGGCAGCAGTAGATCAAAAGCACTGAGATGCTGATGCATTTACTTTTACTTCAGGGTAAGCATCCCATTATTTACCTTTATGCTTTGGATTTTTACTGTATCTGTTCTGTTGGTGACTTGATCCAAAGACTCTCTTTTCAGAGTGGCAGATCTATCACCCATCTTAAAGGGCAAAACAAAAACAAACAAACAAAGGGAAGATTAAAGGCAAACATTAAAATTTGAACATCTAGCACTTTAAACTTACTGGTTTAACTTAATTGGTTAAACTTACTGAAAGGATCTCAGAACACTCTCAACGGCAATTGCAGAGTAGAAGATGGGAGGAGAGAGGGAGAAAGGCCAGAGAGACAAAACTGAAACTAGTACTTCTAGCTCTTTCAGTCACAAACTTTAAGACTTTGAAGGATAAAAGGCAGTAGAACTTTTACCCAAGATCATGCTGAGCATGATGCTGCTCTAAGAAACAGTAGGACAGATGGATACTATTACCAACTTTCTCTGCTGGAGAAATATAAAGCAGGGGGAGAGGGCAGAGACATAAAGAGAGTTTAGGAGGAGTAAGTTTCCACAATAAGCTTTGAAAACTTTCAATGCGTAACACTCATCATCTAAAATTCTTAGGCAACCTAGTTTAGCTGAGTTCAAAAGGGCTTTGTAAAATAAAGCTCCTTTAATCTTCACAGCTTTGTAGTAAATTATACAGTCCTGTAAAGCAGGAGAGGGAACAGGTCTTCCCACTCTACCCTTTAAAGGAATCTTTCCAGGCAACTCACCAAGGCTCCACTGTGGCAGAGCCAGTTTAAATGCTGCATTCCATGAACCAGAGTTCGACTTTATCTGTGGGCTTGCTTCCAGCTTTGGTGGTTACTTGAATTTATGGCACAATTTCTTGTATTTGGTTTCTATTTTTAAATATTTGCACCTGTGTCTTTGCTGTATGAAATCTTTAAGGGTGGGGGCTGCAGTTATTAAAAAACGAATCCATGTGGATCCCTGCACAATGTTTATGTGAAAGGTGATGATAAAACTGCACATTTTATTCATAGCAATATGAAAACCAGTAAACCACACACAGTCTGCCAGCATCAGCAACTTAGTAGGTCAGTCTCCTTACATGTAAAATGAGGAAGTGAACTCAATAACCTCTTAAGTTGGGGAGCTGGTCTGACCTGATCTGTTTTAAATGACTTTCCTGTCATACACAAAAGGTTCCCTTTAATATATAGACAGTAGGATAAATATGAAAGCCACGTTCAGGCTTAAAGAAATGGCAAAAGATTTTTGGTTACTATCATTTTCATGGCTCCCACCACTAACAACTTAGAAAAGATGAAGAAGACCCTTGGAAATATGTGCCAGAGCTTCCCTACCAGATGGCTCACTGGTAACATGGCAGTAGGCTTGTCATCTCTGCCAACAACTTGTAGTGAGGCCTTGGTAAGCAACTGGACCTCTCCACATCTCCCTTTACAAAACAGGACAAACACTGCCTGGCCATTCGCATCACACAGCTAGTGTGAGGATTAAAGGAGACACGGATTAAGCCTCTCAAATAGGCCAGAAGGCTGTTCTCAAAAGGTGGTAGGATGTCATCCATGCACAGACAAAACACTGCATGTCACAAAAGATCAGAGAAGGCTTACCATGCTGAAGGACAGGTTTGCTTTCTTTTCTACCTTGCTCATAGCAACCACATCGCTTTCTATTAGGTTGACTCTCTGGGTAAGATTACTGACTGTCTCGTTCATTCCCTCGAATTTAAGATCATTTTGTCTCTGGTACCCCACTAGGGCACTGTTTACCTCCTCTAAAGAGTTGTGAAGGTACAGGATATCCTAGAGTGGAAATAAATAAAGTTATCGAATTCCATGAAAGACGTAAATTAGACAAGCAGGCCAGCAGCACCAAACAACCATTACTATGTCAAGTATTGAAGTAAACTCCTTTTCCTGGTTTTGACCATAAATCGTCTGCCTCTGCTTTGTCCCTCCCACTCTAAATTGCTCCTTTTGGAATTGTTTGGCCTCAGGTGGACAGGAGGGGAAAACAAGGAAAAGAAATACCTACATGATTCACTCTTTGGCCCCAGAAAGCTGAGAGCTTGGGAAATGACTTCCCAATGTTTACGTCACCTGCTGGCGGAAAGGCTTGCTGGGTTATTAACTGAAAGGTCCATTAACCTAATTTGTCAGAACAACAAACCTACCTTAGGAACAATACCAATTACTGAATTGGCTCATGTAACAAAACCATAACAAATAGTGCATTATTTAGAACAAGATTCAATTATTTTTATTGACATCCTCCAGTACTGATTGCTACTTAAAAAAGAATGATAACTATAGGTTTTAAAGGGCATTAAACTCAGGACAGAAAGTCTTCTTAGTGAAGATTTCCTCTATTCTCTTTAATGTGATTCTGAACTCAAGTCTTTTTTCTCCCCCCTTGCCTTTTCGTCTTTAGACTTTAGAAAATCCTGATTTTCCAGGATATGCTTTCTAACATTCTTAGAATTTACTGTGGCTCAAAATAGCCATCACTCTGGATTAATCTGCTATCCATTCATCTTTAACCTGCCCAGATAGCTATTTTTCATAAAGAGTTTCAGGATAATCTGCTCATTCTATGTCTTTTAAGATATGAAAAGGAATTTACTCCACTGATTGACACGCAGAGAAAAACTGCAAAGTGCCAAAGAAGGGACAGGACAGCAATATGGATCCCCGAGATACCAACACACATTCCTCTCAGCTCAGCTCCCAGGCAGGCAAATAAATAAGGAGGCGCCTGCTGAGACACCAAACATTAAGCCCAAACTATTTGGCTGCCTCCACAGCACACTGTGGTCACAGGGAGTTAAGCCAGAGATAAAAAGCACCTGTCTCAAATCCTCACTGTGGGTTTTATTGTCAAGTTCTGATGTGGCTGAAGGTGATGGAATGATCTGGTTGCTTCCAGCAGTCTCCTTCAAGAAGTGCTGATTCTGTTAAGAGGAAAGAAGGTTATTGTAGACAACAAGGAATTACTAGGTCTAGTTAACTGAGATGGTCCTAGAACATTCTAGCCTCCCCCAGAATGCATCCACATATTAATCAGTAAGTATTGTCTGGGAATGTACAGGCTAACCAGTCCTATGCTAGTTTCTGAGAGAGCCCAGCTTGAGCATGAGCTGGACCAGCAGCACCTAGATTACCTCAGGGAACTCAGATCCTCCTAGTCTGTTTCTCAATCTCTTAATGGAATGAACTCTCTATAAACCATTTCTTCTTTGCCCCATTGCTTGTACTCCCAGAGAAACTACAGCATCATTGTAACTTTCCAGGGACCAACTCAGTCTCAACCTGGGACTCAAGAGCTTTGACATTAAAAGGTCAGCCAGTCATGTAACCGCAGGCTTTGGGCATTTAGCATAACCACCAATCATACGCATTATTAGTTCTTCCCTTATAGCATGTGCTAAGTAAGACTTATGTTTTAGGGTTATCTTTCCTTTCCCATTCCCTTCCCACTGCTCAAGTTTCTTTGCAGAGACTGAAGGATAACATGTTTATATACGCTTTTCCTTCGGTGAGGAAAACATTGCATGGCTTAATCCTTCAGAGCCCATAACTATGACTTATCTAGCATAAAGGATGGCAGTAGGAGAATTACTATTGGCAGCTATGGAAGTTTAAAAGTGGCAGATTTAATTATAACAATGCAACTGGTGAAAATAAACTGTTTTCCTTGATATCGGAAATCAACCTGCTTTTATAAGAAAACCAAAAGGCAACAATAAAGAGAAAAGGAGGAGAGAATGGGGCGGGGGGGAACTCATGGTTCTAAAAAGCAGGAATTTTTTAGTTAGGAAAAATTATTTTAGAAAAAATTACTTGAGAGCATGATCAAGATATTAAAATCATGAAAGAATTGTTGAATTAGAGCGGGTTTGCTACTATGGGTGACACAGTTACTCAGTGGCAGTAAGAACCAGAATCAGGGGTCTGGACACCCAGATCAGCGTTTTTTCGTCTGGGCTAGCCCCACTAAGTAACAGGGAGGCATGCTAGTTTTAAAGAAAATGCAAAACCTCCCTTCTAGAGCTCTCTAATATAGCCCAGGTCTCCTTGGTACAAATTTTCCAATTTAAACTTGGAATTCTGAAGCTTGCAAAGAGCAGGTGGGGGTGGGGGGCAGATCCAGAATTTGGCAGAGAGACTAGGGAACTTTTGTGTGCCTTGAATAGTCCTGATTTCAGATGAGTTACACATAACTCATCTGAAATCGGCAAGATGGCAAGGGCCACACTATCCTTTTTTACCCTTCATAAATCCTTCATGGGGCTGTCACCCATTAAGTGATTGATTAAGGCCTCCAAATGACTGCGGACAGCTTACATCTGCAGCAGCACCAAGTGATCCAGAGACATTTGAAAACAATTCCTGGGCACTGGAGGGGTTTGCTTCTGTCAGTTATCTGTTGCTGCCCAACAAATTATCCCAAAGCTTTGTGGCTTAAAGCAACAACAATTAAGTATTTCTCATGATTCTGTGGGTTGACTGGGCTCAGCTGGGGGTTGTGGGGGATGGGGGTGGTGTTCTGTTCCATGTGTTGTAGGCTGCATTTATTTAACTGACAGTCTGGCTGGAGTTAGAACATTCTAGACAGCCTTTCATCCATGAGCACATGTTTCAGCATCTGGGAGTCTAAGTGTCTTGCTGAAATTCCTGATGCACAGAATAATGAGAAATAATTACTTGTTTTAAGCTACAAAGTTCTGGGGAGCTTTGTTATGTAGCAACAAATAAGACACTCCTTCCCTTTCCTTCTTTCCATTTTCTGTCCTGCCCATTCCATCCTCAGGAACTATGTCTTATTACCTACCTTACCTCCTCCAGTACTGTGTTTGCAAAAGACTTGGCTTTTAATTCTATCTACCATAATTGGTTTACTAACAAATTGTAGAACAATCCATGTCTACTGCTTATTAGATCTTTTGAACAGATGCATAGCAGGGCCTTTTCAGATTAGTGGAAAGCTGGCATCATGACTCTTACATAACATAGGGTGAGCAGAAGCATGCTGACTTTCTGGTTCTCCTTACCATATCACTCTGCAGTAATTCCATCGTTTTCTTGTGTTCATCCACAGTTTTCTGCATTGCTTCCACAGCAAGATGGACGCTGTTTAAAGTATTGCCAATGGAAGCTACACTCTGAACAGAAACATATAGGAAGGTGTAAAAAAGCTTTAAGATAAAACTGACGTGCAATAAGCTGCACATATTCAAAATGTATATTTGAATGTTCTGACCCATATACAATTGTGGAACCATTACCACAATCAAGATAATAAACACTCATCACCTCTAAGTTGCCTCATGACCCTCTGTAATCACTCCCTCGCCATTCCCAGGCAACCACTGAACCATTTTCTGTCACAATAAATCAGTCTTCATTTTCTAGATTCTATGTAAGTAGAACCAGTGAGGAAGCAGTGCTCTTTAAAGTGTGGCTTCTTCTACTCAGCAGAATTGAGATTCGTCCATGTCGAGGGTACTTGGCAGGGTGCAGAGTAGCATTCCATTGTGTGGCTCTATGACAGTTTCTCTCTCCCCACTACTCATGGACATTTAGGTTGTGTTCAATATTTGACTATTACAAATGAAGCTGCTGTAAACATTCATGTTCAGGTCTTTATGTGGACTTCATTCCCCTTTATCATATGCTTTCTCATCGCCATAATACCTAGCAGGTGAATGCCTGATCATATGGCAGATGCTTCATTTGTTAAAAAACTGCAGTGTTCTAAAATGGTTATGCCATTTTACATTCTCACCAGCAGGGAATGAGAATTCCTCTTACTCCATATCCTCACCAAGATTGGTACCTTCATTCTTTTCAACTTTAGCCATTCTAATGGAAGTATATATTGCGATTTTAATTTACATTAAACACTGCTTTAATGAAAATCAGTGTTTCTAATTATTTCAAATATCTTCAAACTGAATTCCATATAGTGTATTCTGAGATAATTAACAGGACTATCTATCTATCTGGCAAGCAATTTTCTCAATGTAAAGGATTTTTCCTAGAGGAAAACCAAATCTTCCCTAAAGAAAAAATAGTTGTTTATAAATCTGGAACCCAGGGATAAGGCTCTCTCACAAACTGCCTCTGTCAATCCCTGCTGTGGGCAGGCAGATGGCCAAGCAAACACGGTAGACTGCCACTTGTTAGAAGCAAAGGACACTTCAAGCAAAAGTGGGAGGGAGCCATTTCTGGCTTTGGGAAACTCAACACTGCAGAGATGAAAGAACAATTCATTTGGCAGTGTTTGTTCTTCCTTTATTGTAGAATCCTGTCAGCAACCACTGAATAGAGATATGAGTAGTGGCTTACTTTGTTTTAATTGGCCCTATGGAGCCCAAATGGACAGGGAACTTGGAGATATAATTCAGAAGCCATGTTTTAAAAAAGGCCTGTCCTAAGGGAACATCCAAAAGGGTGTTACTAGTCAGTGTGTTTTGGCTTTTTCAAGACATGCTGACAGTTTTACAGTGCCACATGAGTATTTTTAACCAAAGTCATTTTTATTTAACTAATATCCAAGAATCCAAGAGAACAAGAGATGATGTTAACAAAAATTATATGAGATACAATAAAGTTAGGTATTTGGGATGACTTACCACTTCAAAACTGAGCCACTTGAAAGAAACACAGTGCCTAGCATTATAAACACACAGATTTGCAAAGAGACAACACACTGGGTAAAAGTCTCTAAGCTGGTTTGTTATCTATCTAAGCTCTGTTGTTACAAAAGCTACAGGCGTTCAAAAACACCTACTGTTTGTGAATCCAATCCTCACTGGCTGGATGTATGAGCCCATTACGATGCTCGAAGATAGTAAGCTCTTGTTTAAGGATTTTTTTTTCCCCTAAGGAAGCAGCTGACAGAGCCATGTGAACTGTGGAGCAGAACTCTGAAACTAGTATTCCCATCAATTGCAAAGTGCCTGGTACATACTGGAGGAAGTTCCACAAATGTTTGTTGAATGAATGAATTCAAGAATAAACCAGTTTCCTTTTCTAATGCAAGACTGTGAGAGTTGCTTCTGTACTAATGGCTACAGAAGCCTACCTTTTCCCAACTTGGCCCTGGGAACAATGGCAAGAATCTGGCCTCATCAAATTTGTCTCTATCCTTTTTTTTCCCCCCAAAGTTATAAGTAGATGGCCATATTGGACAAGAAGTAAATTATGGAGACTGAGCACATACAGATGGTGTGGCTATAAAATAGAAAATTTTGTTTTTGCTTATGGCTTAGAAATTTCCTTTGTGGAAACGATTCATATGCTCATAGACCCTGGCACATAATCTAATCGAACTTAGCACATAATTTTATAATTCAAAGATCCTAGATTGGATATCCACTGTTTGGGGGAATCCCATCTTCCATTTCCTGTGCCAGGGGATGATGTCCTTTATGTTTGGATTAGGCACTTTCTTCTCCCTTCCTACCGCTATCCACTCTCCCCATCCAGCTCTAAGGATCCCTGAGTACATCTGGTTGGTCACAGCTCACTGTAACCCCAACCTCCCAGGCTCAAGCGATCTTCCCACCTCAGCCTCCTGAGTAGCTGGGACTACAGGTGTGTGCCACCCTGCCCAGCTAACTTTAACATTTTCTGTAAAGACGAGGTCTCCCTATGTTGCCGAGTCTGGTCTCTAATTCCTGGGTTCAAGTGATCCTCCTGGCTCAGCCTCCCAAAGTGTTGTGATTACAGTCATGAGCTACCATGCCAAGCCTCCAAAGTAAGTTTTACCAATTCATACTCCTAGCAGGAGCAGAAGTGTTTGAAAATTTCCTTTGTGCCAAATATCCTTGCCAACACTTGTTTCCTGAATTTTTAATTTTTGCATTTCCCCAGGTCATCTTTTTTAACTTAATTATGGAAAATAATAGAAATTTAGGGCAACTGTCATGTACGATTGGTCTTTTCATGAAGACATTGTGAATGGTGAACTGAAAAAGCAAGTTGAAAAGTAAACCCATATATGCTAACATAAGAGTGCCAGCAGAGCAATTCCGGGACTCAGAGAGCCAAATAAAACGGTATAAACCCATATAAACCACAGCTAACATAACCTGTTGCAAATTAAAGGCCTAACTAACCAGACCAAAACAAAATTGTTCTGAACTGTTTAGGATACAATGATATACTCCATTACTGCTGTCTTGCAGCAGCTGATTTCAAATGCCAGGCTTTCAATGAAAACTTAAAAGCAGCTAGAATTACAGCAAATAGTACCCACACATGGCACCTACCTTCTGAAGTCCCTCTACAGTAGTAGGCAGGCTAATCAAGTCTGCAGCTGACTTAACATTGGCTTTGAGGTGGTTCACTGCAGAAGTCAACAGAGAAATCTGAACAAAACAGAGTAACAAACAATGAAAACAAATGAGAACCTGTAGACTACATGTTACCTTCACAAACACTATGGTTGGTGATGTCAAGACAGTCTAGGATTTTATGTATTTCTGTGACCCTGTCAGTTCACAGGAGTAAAGGAGATAGGACTTTGGATAGAGTTGAAATCTGGGAGGCAACAATAATACCCCTTTTTCCCCTGCCCAGTTTGAACACTAGTGCCAAAGAGTAAAATCAAGTGTTATTCTTTACCCTAGTCCTGGCAGCACAAGATCCCAAAATCTTAAATTACTCAAAAGATGCTGCAATTGTCACACACTCCTTCAACAATTGGACAGGAAGAAAGTTAATGATGAGAGATCACTTCAAAATTTCATTTGGTAAAATATAACACCTCAGTTATTTACCAAACTTTTGTTCTTTCCTAAGTGGAACATATATTATAAAGTAAAAGCCCATCTCACAAAATACAGTCTACAGGAACTGCACTCTGATAACTTGAACAGCATTTTCAACTACTTCGAGATTTGGTTTTGGTTTAATAATGTGATTAATATTTCAAACTCAATAGCTTAACCAAAGCACTACTTTGTATCCTGAAGGGGCTCAATAAATACCCACTGACTCACTGACTGATGCAATGTATGTATTAAAATAGGAATTGAATCAAAATAAAATGAGGATTCCCATCTGCTATTTAGGCATAGAATTTTAAATATCTAGACTTCACTCTTGAATGGGAACTGAGGGAACCTGTGTAATACTCAGTTTCAGGCTGCAGAGACAATATTCTAAAAGCTTTGCAGTTTGGCTCAAAACACTCCTGAAAGATTCTTAGTTCTAAACTGCTTTCCTATTCCAAATTCTAGGATAAGAACACAGATCTGCCAATAGCAATTATATTCAGAGTGGCCTCACAGGGTACCCACCAGTTTCTGGGCACTTGTTATGGGCCAAGCACAGTGGTAGGCACTGGGGGATGAAAGACAAAACAGAACCAACAGAATCTGATTCCCTACTCATTCCTTTAGCAAATGTTTGGCATCTTTTCTGTGCCAGACACTGCTGCAGTCATTGTGGAGACAGCAGAGAGGCAAACAAGACCATGAAGCTTTGTTCTCATGGAGTGTACATCTTAGTAAAAGGTGACAGAAAAACAAAGAAAAGAATCCAGATTGTAATAAGTACTATGCTAATAATTTTTTCTTTTTTTTTTTTTTTTTTGGAGACAGTCTCACTGTTGCCCAGGCTGGAGTGCAGTGGGGTGATTTTGGCTCACTGCAGCCTCTGCCTCCTGGGTTCAAGTGATTCTTGTGCTTCAGCTTCCTGAGTAGCTGGGATTATAGGCATGTGCCACTATGCCCAGCTAATTTTTGTATTTTCAGTAGAGATGGGGGTTTTGCCATGTTGGCCAGGCTGGTCTCGAACTCCCGGCCTCAAGTGATCTGCCTGCCTTGGTCTCCCCAAGTGCTGGGTTTACAGGCCTAAGCCACCATGCCTGGCTATGCAAAGAATTTAATTTAAACAAAGCTCCCTGAGAGAGTAGTAGTAGCTTGGTCTGAGACAAGGGAGTCTGGTAAGGAGCCTGGGAACTCAGGTTCTCTTTTCCCTCTTTTCTTTTAGGAGGCTTAAGACAAATTTTCAGTCATTCACTAATATAACAAATACTATTAGACCCTGTTATACACCAGTGGTGAAAAACACAGATGTTAGGTATCCTGTGGTGTTTACATTTTAGTGCAAGGAGACAGACATTTTTATATAGGAAAAATATCAGATAGTGGGAAGCACTAGAAAAAAATTAAAATAAGGTAACCTGATAGGAGTGACTGGGTAGCAGCTTTTAGATTGACTGGTCTGAGGAGGTCTCTGTAAGGAGGTAAAATTTAAACTAAGATCTAAATAATAAGAAAGAATTTATCACATGAAGATTGGATGAAGCATATTTCAGGGAAGAGGGAACTGCTAGACCCCAGTACAGGAAAGAGCTTGACATGTTTAGAGAATAGAAGTTCAGGTGGCAGGATCTCATAATGTGTGTGTGTATGTGAGAGAGACAGAGAAGTAAGCAGTGAAGCCAGATGTGCAGTAAAGGGCCAGCACAGGCAGGACTCTGTAAGCCAGAACAAGGACATGGGTTTTACTTGAGGCCTGATAGGAAGGAGCAAGTAGGCAGGATAATTACATGAGTGGAGACACTTTGTAGGAAGAATACTATGGCTATCAATAGAAATGGAGAGACCAGCAAGAAGCCGATCTGTGTAGTCTTGGCAAGAGATAATGGTGGTTTAGACTTGAGTGGTAGCAGAGGTAGTAGCAGAAGTAGAGGCAATACAATTTGCTGGGACTGGGTGTCAAAAGTGAGGAAGATAGAGGAATCAAGGAAACTCTTAGATCTCTCACTTCAAGGAGCTTTCAATATAACCGAGAGACAGGGCAAGAGAACATTAAAGAAACAATTAAGGCCAGGTGTGGTGGCTATCGCCTGTAATCCCAGCACTTTGGGAGGCCAAGGCGGGTGGATCATGAGGTCAGGAGATTGAGACCATCCTGGCCAACATGGTGAAACCTCATCTCTACTAAAAATACAAAAATTAGCTGGATGTGGTGGCGTATGCCTGTAATCCCAGCTACTCAGGAGGCTGAGGCAGGAGAATTGCTTGAATCAGGGAGTCAGAGGTTGCAGTGAGCTGAGATCACGCCATCCAGCCTGTTGAAAGAGATATAATACATCTAAAAAAAAAAAAAAAAAAAAAAAAAAATCATACTGAATAAAGTTTTGAGAAGAGGATATCAGTGCAAGCTGAAAGAGACAGGACTCATTGAAGTAGGTCTCAAATTAGACTCTGACAGAGAAGTTAGAATTTTATATTTAAAAACAAAGCAGGCATTCTTTCTAGGTTAGAAGGGTGAGGGTGGCATCGGGGGATAGGGAACACAGTATGAATAGACCCAGGAGTACTTTCTTTTCATAGCATTTCTCAAAGTGACAATGATTTGTTTATGTGGTTATTTGATTGAGGTTTCTCTCTTCCACAAGACTATAAGCTCCATGTGATCAAGGACCATGTCTGTTTTACTTTCCACAATACGCCTGGCACAAGGATGGGTATTTATTAAATGAATGGCTGAGAATGAACACTCTGTGTCTGGGATGAACATTGAGAAGGGTAGTCCAAGCAGAGTAGAAGGCAGAGGCCAGGGGGCAGGAAATAAGGCTAGATAAGTAGTGAACTTATTCTTCTCATCAGTAACTGGGTATAACAACAATAACAACAACTATTTAACAACTGTCTCATAGGGATGTGTGATGGTTTCAAAATATGTCTACAAATTCTTTGATAGTCCTCCCTTCAAGAGGTGAAACCTAATTCCCTTTCCCTAGAGTGTAGCCTGACTTAAGTGACTTGCTTCTAGTGAACAGAATAAAGTGGAAGTGACAATTGGCAACTTTAGAAATTAAGTCACAAAAGGTCCCTTCTTCTTTGCCTCCCTTGGATTACTCAATCTGGGGAAGGTAGCTGCTGTGCTGTGAGGACACCCGAGTAGCCCCAGGGTGGAGAAGCCCATGTTGGGAAGAACCAAGGCCTCCTACCAATAGCCAGGTGAGTGAGGAACCTCCAGCCCCAGTCAGACCTTCAGATTTTAAAGACCTGTCTGACATGTTAATTGCAACCTTAGAGATCTTGGCCAGAACCAGTCTGCTAAGTTGCTCCCAAATTCATGACATATAGAAACTTTAGGATAATAAATGACTTGTTTTAGGCCACTAAGTTTTGGGGTAATACGTAACCAAGGAACAGATGACCAATACAGGCTATGAGAATTAAATGAGATATATAACCCAAGCTCTTAGCACTGGTACAGATGAAATATCAAATAAGTGACAGTTCTTTAATAGTGAAATTTAAAAAGCAGTAAAACATGCAATTCTCCATAAGTACTCCAGAATAACCAGATTCATCATCAATATTCTAACTCTATTGATTTAAAAACTAGATGGGTGAGAAACCTCAGCCCACAGAGATACTCTCAGCAAACCATAAACTTTCTAAGAGAAGCCATTACATTAAGGAAGTTTTCACCCATGCCTTTAAAAAGATATGAACAATATCCAGGTTTGAAAAAGACATATAGAAACAGGCATTTTTATGCACTGTTTATGGGAGTATAAATTAGAGAAACCTTGTAAGAAGTTTATCTAGGAACATCCATCAAAATTTGAAATGTTTATATTCTTTATTTTAGCAATTTCATTTCTAGAAATCTATCTTACAAATTAGCAGCTCATGTGCATGATACATTTTTTAAAAATAATTCTTCCTTATTTGTAACAGCAAAATACTAGAACTACAATTTAAATGCATATCACTAAGAATGTGAATATATATTCAGTGGACAAAGCAAGTTGTAAAACAATGCATACTGAATGACCTTAACCCATAGGTTAATTCATATTAAAAACTATTATGATTTTGTAAATAGAGAACTAGAAGAATGCAGCCCACATTATTGACTGGACACCTATGGGAGCATGAGTGTGTGTGTGTGTGTGTGTGTGTGTGTGTGTGTGTGTGTGTGTCTGTGTGCATGCGCGCACGTGAACGTGAGATGGGAGCACAGAGATGGGAATTGAAGGAAAATTTTCATATGAGTTCTATATATATTTTATAGTTCAAATCTTATGTAAGAATCCACTCACAAATTACTCATGAAAGTTTTAAAAAGACAAAAGATGAGAAAGAAATACATATACACATAGGAAAAAGACACCACATAATTTTGGAAAGGGTTTGATGGGTTTTCTTGGCTGACCCTTTCTTCCATGCCCTCACTGGGCTTTCCAAGACCCCTGTAACATGACCAATCACAAAATGCTAGGAAGGGGTCCTGCCCCCAGGTATGTTTTCCTTAGTGCCCCAAACTATGTACACAGTTGGTTCAAGATCAGTTTGAAGGCAAGACTATAGTTATTCCAAATTGCCCTATCAATTATGTGGTTACCTTTTAGCCACATGAAGGGACAAACTCCTTCCTCCACTGACAACTGGCCAGACCCTAAAGGGACAACAAGCTGTTCTTTGGGTTAAAAACTCTTCTAAGTACTGCAAATTCCAAGTTCCTGAGGCTATGGCAGAGCGCATGGCTAATTGGGAATGGCAGTGGTCTCACAAAAAGCCAGTGTGACTGGTTGGCAGCTGCCATTTCACCCAAAAGCCAGAGAAGCAGCTGAAAGCCAATGTTGGCAGGATCAAGTGAGGTGCTGCTGCACTTTTCTCAATTCCACAAACACTCGAAGCCTAGGGTATCAGCTGCCTCACTGAAAAAGCATGCTCTGCAGAGCCGACCATTAACTTTCTAGGTACCAAACACCACTTAGGCCTTCTTACTCATTTACAAAACCTGGATCACACACTGTTCCCTAGGACTCGGCTATAAATTACAAAGCTGGATTCCATCTTCTAGCATTCCTCTCTTTAGTAAAACAATGCCAAAATCTGTGGAAAACTATAGCAAACCTTATATATGCAACTAATATGGAGGCGACACACTCTCCTATTACTTTCTCTGGAATTGCTCTGGCCTCTAACAGATGCACTCTAGAATGTCAGAACAGATTCAGGCATTACAGAACTTACACCTAAAAGTCACACTTTGCAATTTGAAGAGTCTAAAAAGTTGAATTAAATAGAACCTATTAAGAAAAATCCACATTCCAGCCAAAAGATGAGTCATGCCTTTATGCATATTACATAACTTTTCATTAGAAAAATTAAAAATAGCTACTGTAGACCATTTGCTTAATAGATAATTTCATACTATAAAGTTGGAAATGCTGCTTTTTTGCTTTGGAGTTGAAGTTAAGTGTTCTTTAAATAGTAAAGAAAAAGTTATTAAAACAGACATTCATCAATGATGGGTGATTATCAGCCCTAGCAGGGACTCGGCATCATATCCTTTCAACTCTATGTACTGAGCACCTGCTGAATCCTACAGGGGCTACAAAGATGGAAGGCAGTATGGGAAGCTGGAAAGAAAAGAGGCTTCTAGGAATTGAATATTTTACTTTTAGTACTGCTACACAGCTGAGTGACTGTGGGCAAGCTACTTAACTTCTTTGAACCTCAGTGTTCTTATCTGTAAAATGGAGATAACATCTCCTACTTCATAGGACTGCAGAAGCCAAGAAAGGAGATCACATGTGCAGTGCACCCAATAATGGCTGGCAAAGGGAAAGCATTTAATGAATGGCAGTTATCGTCAACACCATCATCACTGTTGCCATAGTTTTCTTCATCATGATGCTTAAGGCTCAGAGTACAGTGTACACCTTTCCAGTGCAATTAGAAGTATTTGTAAATAAGCACCACATAAGTACTGTAGGAGAGTAAGTATATGCAAATAAGCTACAGAGTACTGCAGGAGAAGGGCACTCAAGGTCCTTCTTGATATAGCTCTTGTTGACTTACTTATCTCAAGGCCTCTTTCAACCAAACTATACTGTAGCTATACGGAGTGACTAAAATTCCCCGAATATACCATGTTTTCATTCATCTATGCTTTTGCACATATAGTCAATTCTCATTATTAGTGGTAGTTATGTTTTAGAAAACTTGCAATAAACATTGAATTAGTGAATACCGAACCATTGCTCCTTGGGGAAACACAGGGTTAGGTTCCTGTGAGACCTCTACTCACACTTTTTTTTTTTTTTTTTTTTGAGATGGAGTCTTGCTCTTGTCACCCAGGCTGGGGTACAATGGCATGATCTTGGATTACTACAACCTTTGCCTCTCGGGTTTAAGCGATTCTCCTGCCTCAGCCTCCCGAGCAGCTGGGATTACAGGCGCCCACCACCACACCTGGCTAATTTTTGTATTGTTAGTAGAGACAGGGTTTTGCCACATTGACCAGGCTGATCTTGTGATCTGCCCGCTTCGGCCTCCCAAAGTGCTGGGATTACAGCATGAGCCACCTTGCCTGGCCTCTTCACACTTTTTTTTTTAACCAATCAGTACAATATATAACCTTGTTTTACGTGTATTTCTGTTTAAGATATCTTATTTAATGCACATTGTTGACTCATTAGCATTGAACGCATAGCCAGCAGAACCATAACTCATGCCTGAAAGAAGCCTATCTAACACATGTATTTTTTCCACAGGGCACATCACAGTCTCCTTGCACTTTGGAACAATCGATAACACTTTAGCACTATGCCTGGGGGACATTTTTAAACATGGAAACCACCAAAAACAGTACAAAAATATAAAAAATATGGCATTACATATATTGTGAAAAAGACACTGTTTACAGTATGAGAGCTGAACCAAGAAGGCAGCATGTCACCTTGTTCAAATTCAGCTGTAAATATGCATGTTGGGTGACTCAAATTCCTTGCTGCTATGCGTGTGTTGGTGAATGACTGCAAAAGTGTCACAAGCATAGATTTTGAGACTACAAATAAATATAGCAAACAGAGAATTCATAAATTATGAGGATCAACTGCACTGTTTTACCTAGAATATTCTTCTTTTTGTAGAATTCAGCCGGCCAACTCCTATTTGCCCTTCAGGACTCAGTTCAAGATCTCTGGGAAACCTCAGCTGGCTCCAGTCTAGGTGAGATACATACTTAAAAATGTCCTCACAATACTCATTTGGACCTATTTCTTATTGCTTCCTAGGCTGCTTTACAATTGTTTACTTTTCTATTTCCTCCATCTGATTATAGGATCCTTGAAGGAACTGGGGGCAGTGGTTCATATCTGTAATCCCAGTACTTTGGGAGGCTAAGGTGGGAGGATCACTTGATCCTAGGAGTTCACAACCAGGCTGGGAAATATAGTGAGACCCTGTCTCTACAAAAAGAAAAAAAAAAAAAAGAAAAAACTTAGCCAGATGTGGTGGTGCATGCTTGTAGTCATAGCTACTTGGTAGACTGAAGTGGGAGGATCACTTGAACCCAGGAGGTTGAGGCTGCAGTGAGCTGTGATTGTGTCGCTGCAGTGAGCTGTTGACTGTGTCACTGCATCCCAGTCTGGGTGACAGAGTGAGACTCTGTCTCAAATTAAAAAAAAAAAAAGTCAGAGAGAGCTTGTTTGCCTATTCTGTTCTGCCATGTAAGGACAACACAGCAAGAAAGTTGTCATGTAGGAAATAATAAATCTTTACCAGACACCAAATCTGCTGGTGCCTTATCTTAGACTTCCCAGACTCAGTTGTTTTTAAGTTACGTAGTCTAAGATATTTTGTTATAGCAGCCTGAATGGATTGAGATAGAAGCCAAAGCCTAGCTCCATGAAAGCAGCTTGGTAAATGTTTGTTGAATAACGGTCTTCAAGGAAGTAGGGGAAGACTCCCTATAACAGTCAAGAGGGAATGAGTATAAAATCATAGGTTTCATGAATAAAACAGAAAAGTAAATTAGATTTCAACTACTAATTATTTTTCAAGGAAAATTTTAACTTTTTTCAAACTGATGGCTTTTTTTTCAGATTATATTAACTTCAACTGACATTGTGATAAGAACCGTTCTTGTTAAGTGATATAATACATTTTCTTGTTTGAGCCACTTTGAATTGCTTCTAAAATAACTGCCACTAAAAGCATCTTGACAGTAATGTTTAGAGATAGAAACATGGTTAAATATTACTTTTATTTTCATACCTACTTTGGTTTAGGATAGACGCCTCTGACTTGAACAGACCATCAGAGATGTGTAACATTAATTTTAGAAAACCACTCAGACAGACAGTGCTGGGCTCCCTTAGGAAACAATACAAATCTCTGCTTTCCCACCACCCAAGCTTCTGGGCCTGCACTTGCAGAAAAGTCCTCTGTTATCAGGCTGGCTTCATAAGTCAGTTCCAGCATCCTTGAAGGCATATTGATGCTGAAATGGAAAGGGTTTCAGTGTAATCTCTCCCAGTTTCATAGATGAAGCCCTAGGACTGAAGTAAACTTTCCTATTTATAGCAGGTCCTTGAATAAAGTTTTGTTCAATGTCATTTGGTTACAATATTGATTAGAAAAAAATCTGACTCCTGGCTAGGGTCACGTCTGTTTGCATGTTCTCCCCATGTTGGCCTGGGTTTTCTCCAGGTACTCCCATGTCACAAAGCTGCATGTTAGGTTAGATGGCATGTATAAATAGTCCCAGTCTGAGTGTGTGCATGTGTATGAGTAAGCCCTGTGATGGGAGGGCGTCCTGTCCAGGGTTGGTTCCTGCTTTGCACCCCAAGCTGCCAGGATAGGCTCTGGCCACTTATGACCCGACCCTCCACTGAAAAAAAAAATGGGTAAATAATTATTTTACTTGCTTGTATTAATCTTTTGTAAATGTATGTATAGCTCACATTTATTTCAATGTTGAATATTAGAAGTGTTTTGGTCTTCTAGAAGTTTAGTGATTTTTTTTTTTTGGGTGACCAGAAATGTGCCCTAGTAATTTAATTCTTTTTTGTTTGTTTGAGAGAGGGTCTTGCTCTGTTCCCCATGCTAGACTGCACTGACATGATCATAGCTCATTGCAGCTTCAAACTCCAAGGCTCAAGCAATCCTCCTGCTTCAGACTCCTGAGTTGTGGGAACTAAAGGTGTATGCCATCATGCCCAGCTAATTACTTTATTTTTTGTAGAGACAGGGTCTTGTTTTGTTGCCCATGCTGATCTGGAACTCCTGAAATCAAGTGATCCTCCTACCTTGGGCTCCCAAAGGGCTAGAATTACAGGTGTGAGCCACCACACCTGGCCTTAACTCTTGTTTATATTAATTAGCCTATGATAAAACTTGTTTCATTATGTGCCATTTATTTAAAGTCACAGTTCCCAAAAACATATCAATGACATCAAGATTTACTGTATCTACCTTCTCAGGTGCTTCTTGCATTAAAAATAATAGCAGGCCAAGAATGAAATGATTCTTTTGTGTCTAGCTTCCTGGTTAAAGAGAAGTCAGAAACCAATATATGTATCAATGATTTGAAAATCCATATGTGTTCTCCCACCATGTACCAATATTCCCTTTGACTCTTCCTATGTCAATTTAAAAGAATGAGATGAAAAATGGATAGTTGACTTTGCTTTTTCATGCTTAACAGTATCACCTTCCTCTCAGAATGGTAAACTGCATGACTAGCTACTTATATGGAATCCCCAGTTTGCCCCAGGAGAGATGTTAACTATCTTTCAGTGCTTCAATGTGGTCTACTTTCATCTGATGTAATTTGCTGTGTGAATGTAGGCAAGGCCGACTTTCTCCTAACCATTTTGCAAAAAAAACAGGTGAATACCTGCTTTTCTCCAATTACTTAGAGTCAAAGCGTGAAGGACAGATAGTAAATACTAGGGGCTACAACTCATCAATTATTTCATGAATAACTGAAAAATTAAAATAGAACTGAATGGAAAGTAGCATAAGGCACCATACATATTAACAGTGAGCTACTGTTTCAGAAACATTAATTTCAGTTACAAATAGGTATGTATATGTTTATCATGTAATGATGTGAAACATTTTATACTGTGGGTTCCAGGCAAAAGTTTGGAAGCCACTGCCCCACTCCTGGACCATTGCTGAAAGGTGTTGCTTCACATATATTTGCAAGCACTTTCTTCTAGCACAGTGCTCCTTTTCACTGCTGGCTCATTCTGAACTGTGTGATTCTACTCTGAAAAAGACAACACCTTCTTAGCCCCAAGAAAGATAATATCTATTTTTAAGCACTTTGCATGTGTATCATTCATCTGGTACTTGACTTTTCTATGCAGATACATTTCCTAACTAAACTAGAAAAACTAGGGACGGGGTATAGTTACCCTGTGACAAATATGGTATCCTTATACATACAAGATGCTCGATCAACATCCTTAGAATAAGCCCTTTTCTCTGGCAGAGTCCTACTTCTGGAATCAATGCTTACTGAACTCTGGTCAATTTAGGCGCTGGAAAAGTGTATGCTCTACCTATGCTTATTTGACTGACTAAGGCATTTCACCAACTCCACTAGCCATTCCTAAGTTATTCTTAGAATGACTATTGATGATTTCCAGATTCTGTAAACTCATTAGCTAATCATGAGTTTACGATTAGCTAATAAAAATGGACTAACCACTTTTCTTGAGTGTTAGATGATACTCCTTTTCTATTTGACACTTAACACTACTCTGTAGGAAAGGGTAACTCAAGAAACTTCCAACTCTCTCTCAAATGCTGTATTTAGTAGAATTATTTTCTTTTGCAGAAAGGATTAACATTTTAAATATTTGGTAAATGAGTAACTATTTTACCTGACTTTAACATGTTGGGATCACAGTATGCAACAGCCCATTTCAAAAAGTAAAACAATCTGAAGTGAATTCCCTATACCTACGATTCCCTATACCCTATTCACATTAAACAACCCAACAAATATTCACAGCTTACACAAAAATAAAATCAAACTTTTGCTACCTGCTTATTCATTTCTGTGATGTTTATCCAGACTTTGTTCAAACCCATCTCTCCAGATTCGATCTTCTCAAGTTGTTTTTGCTTGCTGAGTAGTTCCTCATTAAGTTTAGGGATTTCTTGGAATGAGCTTTTCTGATTAGATTCCACTGAAAAGACAAAATAAGATCAATCATAAATAGCACAAAGTTCCCTCATGGTCCTAAGATGAAAAAATGATCAAACAGTAGGAAAGATGGATGAATAAAAGTTAATTCTGACATTGTTCTTTTGTTTATGTAAATACGTACCTTTCACACTAAAGCTCCATTTTAACTGGGGCTATTTCACTATTGGCAATGCAACTTTTAAAAGCTAGCCAACTAAAAATTATGACAGAATGTGAGCACAAAGAGTTGGCTTTGAGTCTCAACTCTGTGACTTGCTAACTCTGATCTTGAGCAAATTACTCAAATTCTTTGAGCTCAGTTTCCTCATCTGTAATACAGTGATAAAATATACTTCACAGGGAGAAACAGGAATGCTTTTACACCATTGGTGGGAGTGTAAATTAGTTCAACCATTGTGGAAGACAATGGAAGATCTAGAAATAGAAATACCATTTGACCCAGCAATCCTATTACTGGATATATACCCAAAGGCTTATAAATCATTCTATTATAAAGACACATGTACATATATGTTCATTACGGTACTGTTTACAATAGCAAAGACCTGGAGCCAACCTAAATGCCCATCAATGATAGACTGGATAAAGAAAATGTGGCACATATACCACATGGAATACTATGCAGCCATAAAAAAGGATGAGTTTATGTCCTTTGCAGGCACATAGATGAATCTGGAAACCATCATTCTCAGTAAACTGACACAAGAACAGAAAACCAAACACCACATGTTCTCACTCATAGGTGGGTGTTGAACAATGAGAACACATGGACACAGGGAGGGGAACATCACACACTGGGGTCTATTCCAGGGTAGGGGGTTAGAGGAGGGACAGCAGTGGGTGGGGAGATTGGGGAGGGATAACATTGGGAGAAATACCTAATGTAGGTGACAGGGGGATGGAGGCAGCAAACCACCATGGCATGTGTATACCTATGTAACAATCCTGCAAGATCTGCACATGTACCCCAGAACTTAAAGTATAATAAAATATATATATATAAACTAAACTAAAAAAATATACTTCATAGGATTGTTAATATTAAGTGAGAAAATGGATGTAAAGCATTTAACACAGCTAGTCAGACATATAATAGATGATAAATGCTAAGTCTTGACCAATTCAATTAAGAAGATTTTAAATTAGTCAATTAAGATTTATAAACCTTACTCCATTAATGCTCAAGGTGAGATTATAAGTTATATATCTAAATGCTTAAGGGGGCAGTCTTACCATCTTTCAAACACTGTTATGAGGACTAAGATTTTTAATCTTTTTCATAAATAGTAAACAGTATTTTCCTAAGTCTTAAATCACCCCCAAACTCAAAATGAAATAGAAGATAAAAGAATATGCTAGGTGAAATACAGTGTGATATTTGGCCTTTCTTTTGGGAAACAATAGCTCCTGAATGGTTTAAGGATTTGCCAGCCAAAAGGTAGAGGGCTGAAAGAATGTTTTCTCTTCTTTCTTTAAAGAGCATTTTTCCTTTTCATAGAAAATAAAATATTAATAATGGCTGGTCCTCCAGAATAAAACCTACATCCTTTTTTGTTTTTTTAAAGCCGCAGACTGCCTGATTAGTTATTATATGCTTCCTTAAAACGAAAAACTGGCATAAAAGACCCACATAAAATAACCTCCTAAAATGTAAGCTCCATGACTGTTTTGTTCACTTCCACACGGTCAGCACTTAGAATACTCCTGACACATTTTAAGTACTCAATAAATATTTATCACCTGAATAAATATTTGGCCTCTGCTTAACTTCCAATTACATTCCCTACACTTTACCTACCTCTTCAACCTACTTGTGGCCAAGCTGATCTTCCTGACACACTAACCTTTTAAGCGTCATGACCCTTGCACATGCTATGGTTTCTGCCTAGATGCCCTTGGCTTGTTTCTTCTTTATTTCTACCACTTCGGCCTAATTAATTCCTTTTAAGATTCAGCGCCAACAGCCAGGACCCTTAGACCACTGCACCTCTTTACCACTCCAAATTCTACCACGCACTTAACACATGGTGCTGTAACTCTACTCATCTGCTGTAACTTTACTCATCTATCTCCTCTATCAAATGGGGAGATGCTTGAGGACAAAGACCAGATATAACTTGGGTATGTATTTCCAGCAGCCAGCACAGAGCCAGGTACACAGAAGGGTTCAAATGCTTGTTCTGTGAAATAATTGTAGGGTATGAAATGGAGTTAATGTTATACTATTAAGTTAAACAAAAAAAAACCCTCAACAAAGAAAAAACCGAAACACATTTAACAATTAAAATCCCCCCTAAAATGAGTAGTGTCGGTGGTATCCTTATTTTAAGAAAGCTCACTGTTGAAAATTCAGAATAATTAAAAGAGATATATTTATTCATTTTTCAAAAATGTTTGCCAAAGGATTTCATTATAATGACAGGTTTTCTAGGTGCTTTAACATTTAAAAAAAATTGATATATGTTAATTGTACATATTTACACGGTACCTAGCGATGTTTCCATACATATAATGTATAGCGATCAGAGTGATTAGCGTATCCAACATCTCAAATATTTATCATTTCTTTGTGTCAAAAATATTTGATATCCTCCTTACAGCTATTTGCAACTAGCTCTTGTTAACTCCAGTCATGCTACAGTGGTACATAACACTAGAACTTATTCCTCCTATCAGGCTGTAATTTTGCATCCTTTAACAAATCTCTCCCCATCCCTTCTTCCCCTACTCTTCTCAGCCTCTAGTATCCCCTTTGTGTTTTTTACTTCTATAAAATCAAATTTTTAAAAAATTTATTTTTATTTTTATTTTGCTTAGACATGAGGTCTCTCTCTGTTACCCAGGCTGGAGGGCAGGGGCATGATCACAGCTCACTGCAGCCTCAAACTCCCAGGCTCAAGTGATCCTTCTGCCTCAGCCTCTTGCGTAGCTGGGACTACAAGCATTCATCACACCCAGCAATTTTTAATTTTTTTAGAGATGGTGTCTTGCTACACTTCCCTGGGCTGGTCTCAAACCCCTGAGCTCAAACGATCCTTCTGCTTCTACCTCTTAGTTGTTGGGATTACAGGTATGAGTTACCATACCTCGCAAAATAAACTTTTGTTATATTCCATATATAAGTGAGAATATGCAGTGTTTAGCTTTCTGTTCCCAGCTCATTTCACTTAACAATGTCTTTCAGTTCCATCCATATTGCAAAGAATGACAGGGTTTCATTCTTTTTTTATGGCTGAATAGTATTCCACTGCATATATATAATACATTTTCTTTATCCATCTGCTGTTGGACACCTAGGTTGATTCCATAGCTTGGCTATTGTAAATAATGCTGTAATAAACATGGGGGTATGAATGTCTCTTCCACATACTGATTTCCTTTTGCCCAGTAGTTTCCTAGGTGCTTTAAATGCAGCACTTAATTTACACATGATTTACAGGAATATATCTATCTCATATAGTAAAAACATTTTACCAGCCAGTCTAAATTAATTAATTTCCCTGAATTTCCTATATCTTTTCAGTTAGGTTATAAAGAAAAACTCATCCAACAAACATCTGCCATACTCAGGTACCCCAAAGGGGCAAGGGGCAAAGCCTCTCTTTTCTGCAGTCTATATGCATGAACTAGGAGGTAGGAGTGGAAGAGGAAATAGACAAATATATAAATAACCTGGATTATAATGATTAACTAATAAACATATAAAACTGACCAGCCCTGAAAATATTCTGGATCCTGAGGACTATATGAGCCAAGAGGGGATCACAATGATTATCTGGTTTGGAGCTTTTTAGGAGAGATATTTTAAGAATTGGTACTTCTATTACATAAATGGGAGGAAATGTAGCAAACAAACAACTTATGATTACTAATTCATGTTTTTCCAACATAGGAAGCAAATAATTTAAAATTTCGTATGTTAATGACCAAAAGAATGTACTTAGTTCTTTTGATTTCCTAATCTTTAAGATGAGGAAATGGAAAAATGTCAACATATACCACTAGTCAAACAGTACACATAATGCTGACAGCAATATTTTATATTTACACAATGTCTTTTCAGTTTGCAATAAACTTTTATGTATTAATTATTCAACAACTTGTTATTAAGCCCCTACCATGTGCCCAACCCTGCACAGGCACCAGTATATACAAAAGACCCTGAAGGTCTCAGTCTAGTGGGGAGCCAGGCATGGTCACAGAATTACTATACAGTGTGACTGATGTTATGACAGAGGAATGCCCAAAGTGCTTTGGTAGCACAAATATATCTTTATATTTTATAGATGAGAAAATGAAGGCTCAGAAAGAATAAGTGACTTGTCTAAGTTTTACAGCCAGTTTTGCAAAGCCAGAATTCATAAAGTCAAACCTTCTGCTCCTAGGACCAGTACTTTTCCTAGTATACTTTAGAGGTCACAGATAACTACATCCTCTAATACCCTCATTGGCACAAGACCATTTTGAAGTTCTGTGCCAAATGATCAAGTCACTACTTTGTCTGCACGGCCAGAAAAGGAGCTGCCTGATTTATTTATACTGTCCAAATTTATTTACACTCTTCCAAATTTCTTTTCATTTACTCAAGTGTTTCATAGCTGAGTGACAGAAAAAGAAGGTTGAGAATAGAATCTTCCTTAGAATAACTGTGGAGGTCTTTGGAAGTATCTGGTTTTGGAAAAAAGAATACTGAACTAAGAGTTTCAGGGCCAGTCAGTACTTTTAGCTTAACTATCAAGTTTATCTTTGAAAAAAAATGCCAAGCCTATCGGCTTTGCTTTCTATTTCAGATATTTTAGCAATCTTTCGTCCTTTCCTTGAAAGTGTTTTGGAAAATTTAGTGAAATAAAATCAAATGGTTCTAGATTTCTCAAGAAGGTATTAAAGCCAGACAAGCAGGTGGTCTTATCCAAGTTCGTGAATCCCACTGTCTTCTTGAAAAACAGAAATAAAAATTAAAAAAAATACATTTAGGCAGGGTGCGGTTGTTCATGCCAGTAATCCCAGCACTTTGGGAGGCCGAGACGAGTGAATCACCTGAGGTCAAGAGTTCGAGACCAGCCTGGCCAACAAGGTGAAACTCCATCTCTACTTAAAAAAATACAAAAAATTAGCTAGGCGTGGTAGCACATGCCTGTAGTCCCAGCTACCCAGGAGGCTGAGGCAGGAGAATCACTTGAACCTGGGAAGTGGAGGTTGCAGTGAGCTGAGATTGTGCTATTGCACTCCTCCTGGGCAACAAGAGCGAAACTCCATCTCACAAAAAAAAAAAAAAAGAAAAAAAAATACTAACAAGATTGGTTCCATTTAGTCGAGATGTTGGTTCTCACAAAAAAAAACCAAAAAACAAAAAAAAAACTTCAAGTAAGTAGTCTACAATGGTTTAGCCTATCGACTGACTACTCCAGGCCCCATCCCCTACCCTCCCTCAGGAAGTCCTGCTTTGCAGTGTCAGGAAGACATTTCAGGTGCTGGCATTTCTATTGTAGCAAATCAAAGCCAACAAAACAGTTGGGCTGACAATTTCAAATCTGCTTCATTTAGCTGGCTGACAAACATAGTCAGGGTCCCAGGGGAATGTGGCTCAGAGGTAGAAAGCAGGGTCTGCAGTCCAGGGTATAATTCTTGATGTCTCCTGAAGACAGTATAGTATTTCCAGGGATTGGTATTAACAAATGTTCAATAAATATTTGTTGACTGATTGCCAGGTCTATTACATGTACGAGTACTACATTTTTAAAAGGTAGCACTTTGTTTGCATTCCCAAAGAAATTACCTGAAAAGCTCAGCTAAGGTATAAATTACATTAAGTATCCTATAAACACAGGTGCAGACCAGTCAGAAAAAGGAATATCAAGATATTGTACATATCAAGAAAAAGAGAAATGCAGAATTTGATATGCTATAAGGTTGTTTGTTCCAGATATACACATTATACTGATGGTTGTTTGATAAGAATTATAAGTGTTCTGTATTAGATTTTGCAATATATATAATTCTATTGCTCACAAGTGAGGAGCAAAAGCCCAACTATTCAAATGGTCATATATTTTTTTCTGGAAGATAATATATTATTTTTTAAAAGTTCAGAGTGGAACAACTGACTCTTAAAAGCCTTATTTTATTTGATTTTTTTTGAGACAGAGTCTTGCCCTGTTGCCACGCTGGAGTGTAGTTGCACAATCTTGGCTTACTGCAACCTTTCCCTCCTGGGTTCAAGAGATTCCCCTGCCTCAGCCTCACAAGTAGCTGGGACTACAGGCACGCACCACCATGCCCAGCTAAATTTTGAATGGCTGAATTGAGCAATGTTTTGAAATATATAAATAAATAATTGCTATATGTGATCAAAACAAGCTACAGCACAAGCCTATAGCTCAACTACAAGCCTAACTAACTAGAAGGCTGTGTAGTTAACAGACCCAATTAGCTACAGAGAGACGACAGCACAGACAGGTGTCTTCAGTGGTTATTTATAAATACTGTTTCTGAGAACCTAATTTCCAAGTCATGATTACTACTTACATACAAAGGAAAAACTGGCCTTAAAGACACTATGCAATACTGCAAGGACAACTATAAAGGAGGAAAAATAACTATGCGGTACATCTCTTATACCATATTTTGCAAATTGGTAATCCAGGTTAGGATTCTGGCAGAGAATTGTGGCATACTGAATTCCATCCCCAGAATCAGAAACACAGAAGAAAACCAACATTAGTATTTTAACATTTTTTTTTAAAGCAACATCTCTAGAAACATCATTAACACACTAAAGATTAGCTGTTCTTAGGTTGGGTTCAAAACTTGAACCGTAGGCAGCCAAGAGAAGCTGAGATACTGTAACCTTCCAAGCTTCAGATGGGAAAGTGAGGATATTGTAATCTTCTAGGCTTAAGATGGGAAGAACTTTAATTCCAGTTCTGGAGCCAGATTTCTTTATGACCTTGAGAAAACCTTGTGGTCAGTTTCCTGGTGTGCTCATGCTATTAAGGTTATGGTATTTGTGATTAAGTTGAAACTGGTTCCTTTGCTTAGAAGATGAACCCTTGGAACCTAGAGCCAAAAATTTCAGTGTTGCTTAAAACAAAAACAAAACAAAACAAAAAAATTATATTAAATCTGGTCAGAGCTACTATGCAAACACACCTTTTGGAAAAAGTAATTTGGGTCAAGCACAGTGGCTCACACTTGTAATCCCAGCACTTTGGGAGGCTGACGCAGGTAGATCACTAGAGCCCAGGAGTTCGAGACCAGTCTGGGCAACATAGTGAAACCCTGTCTTCTATAAACATACAAAAATTAGCAGAGTGTGGTGCATGTCTATAGTTTCAGCTACTGGGGTTGGGGGTGGGAGTGTGGGGTGCTGACATGGGAGGACTGCTTGAGCCCATGAGGTCAAGGCTGCAATAAGCCAGATGCCACTGCCCTCCAGCTTGGATGACAGAGCAAGACCCTATCTCAAAAACAACAACAAAAACACAAAAGAAACAAAAAAGTAATTTGGATGTGTAAAATACAACTTTACAATTTAGAATATACAAAACTCTGTGACTTGAAAACCTCCTTAAACTGAAAAACTCACTCATGAGATAAACATTTCTGACAGTTGCATAGTGTTCAAGGTAGGTATGGTTGTTGTAAGTCCTTCATAAATATGTAACTTATTTCAAAGAATCATAAAGGTTTCCTGAAACTTTAAAATGATAATACTTATTAATGGTATGTCAATGTTTTTTTCTTGAACCAGATCATGTTACTAGTATAAGCACAGCTAAGGAGAGAAATCTATCAGTCCTTGCTCTAAGCTTGAAAACTGATAAGTATGCAGAAAACCAGTTCTTCCTGTTTCTTCTACTAAACTTCTTTTAGATTACTCACCAAGTTGATATCAAAGAGATCTGTAGGCGCTTGAAGAAATGTGTGTAGGCTTACAAAGCCACTGGGAACAGTGGTGCAGATATCAGTGCTATAAATGTGAACTTGGGTAGCAAGGGGCAAGAGGAAGCTCAGCTCTGCCAAACTTAATCACTGAACAAATTACTTAATCCTTCTAAAAGCATAAAATAATAAAAATAATACTCATCTCACAGGATTATTTTGGAAAGAAAATGATTTGAAACTTGGCACACAGTAGGCCTTACGTAAATGTTAGCTATTCTTATTATTGCCCATTCCTATGCTCCTATTTGGTTTTCTCAAGAGATAATTGTTTGACAGATGCTCCCACATTCTTTCTCAAATGGCCCTGTGAAGTGGAAGAACAGCCCAGTGCTGTCATTGCCAGTTTATACTTGGGGAGATGGAAGCTGTAAGTAGAGGTGACCTACCTAAGGGTAGGAGTCTCTTACCTTATGCACTCAAAGCATTGACTGCAATGCCATTATTTCAGATGCTATTTGTCCTGCTGGTGCACAAGCACTGTCTTTTGTTTGTGAGTTTAAAAACAAATAAGTGTTACAACGTTCAAACAGACAGCTCAAAAAGAGGATAACAATATGGAGAGGAATGTATAATTGTTTCACTAGAATGGGTAAAACTCTTAGGTTAGCACAGTTGACTTTGTCCCAGAACCTGGAGAGAAGTCCAAGATCACACTCTGAAAAGAGTGACCACTGCTGGGTGCAGTGGCTCATGCCTGTAATTCCCAGCTACTTGGAAGGCTGAGGCATGAGAATTGCTTGAACCCAGGAGACAGAGGTTGCAGTGAGCTGAGATCAGACGACTGCATCCCAGCCTGGGTGACAGAGTGAGACCCCGTCTTAAAAAAAAAAAAACCAAAAGAGTGAGCACTTACTTGTTCGAAATTTTTCCTTGAGGGCATCCAGATCCTCCTTGAGAGCAACCTGCATCCACACCAAGCCAACACAGGCCACAACACAGGCAGCGAGGATGACAAAACCACAGAGCGGGTAACAGATCTTGCAGCATCGTAAATAGTCTCCCCTGCTCAAAAAGACAAATTCAACCATGAGTACAAAAGTGATTATGAGTATGGCTTTATTAGAAATAGTACATATGTTTTGCCATGCAATTATCTCCTCTAAATGAATAACCAGTGAATTAACCAGGGGAGGCAGCGTAATGCACGTAAGTGAATAAATAATATGACCCACGAAGGATCCATCTACTGGGCACAAAGGTTTCAAAACTCATATAAAACAGAGGGAGTTCCTGTGGGTAAAAGGAAGAACCTAAGGGCACTACAGCTGTCATCATGAGGAGGGAGGTTTTTGAATACAAGCTCAGGTAACAAAAGTGTAAAGACCAAGGTTTCTCTGCAATTTCATCACTGCACTGTGATTTACCTATTGATTTCTCTCTCTCAAATACATACTCACTCACTCACTCTGGGGAACCTTGTTTCAGTTTACTGAAACTTTATAAACCTTTAAGCAAGTTTTACTGTAAAAGAAATGAAAGAAACAGGATCTGTAGTTTTAAGTGGACACCTGGTGTATTCTAGCTTACTGGCTCAGAAGTAAGGAAACACAGAAGGGGCTAGATTTCACATAAAACATCAACCAACCTTCAAGGTCGAAACTAACTTAGCAGGGTAAGTACTCCGGGTACCTTCTGATGAAGGTAACTCTTCATCATACCTTCATAACCCAAACACAGGATTGCCCTTAATAACCTAAGCTGACAAAGCTCATTAGAAATCAAACTCTTCCTTTAACAAAATAACACATTTTAAACCAACCAATCACTCAATGTCAGCACCCAACCTTCTGCCTAATCCTTGTTTCCACATCCTCACCAGAATCCTCTTTTCTTTTAGTGTGCTCCGAGAGGGTCCAAGGGCGTTTTTAAAGTTCCCTTTAGTCCTTTCCCACTCTGAGCCCCAATCCCAAAGTCCTCAAATCTTACTACTTGATTTGTCTAGTGGTGTCTCCACCTACGAACGGCTAGGGAAAATGATGCCTCTTCTTTTGCCCCCGCACCTACTCTCAAAGCTCATACTTCCTACAGTACATCCCTCACCATATTTCACCATCACCAATATTCAGACTCATCGAAAGTACAAAAACGAAATAATTTGCAGTCTTAAAGTCCCTGTTTCTCCTTTGTTCTACATTGTTTTAAAAGGTCTAGTCCCCAAAGCTTCTCTGCTCCTCTGTCTCCATTCTTTGCTTCTTTAGGGCTCCCTGGGCTCTTGGCACATTCTCCAAGTCCACATTTCCACTTCAGATTTGGAGCTTTTCTTTCTACATCTGAAAACAGATCTCTAACTTATTCTTCATTCAGGATCTGAACTTACCTTCTCCCTAAAACCGTTTTTTCCTCTTTGACTTCCACGGCCTGCACTCTTTTTTTTTTTTTTTTTCCCCCTAAGGACTTCCTTTCTCCTTCCTGTCAATGTGATCCCTTGGTAGTGCAAAGAGATGCCTTCTCCCCATTCCACCTTTCACGATTACTCACTTGGCAAAGCGAGAGCGATTTCCAACCACACCGAATTCCTCTTCCTCCTCAGAGCTGGATTCAGAGTCTGAGTCAGGAGGCTCAGTGCGAAGCAGGCGGTGACTGCTTGGCCCTTTCTTGGGCTTCTTTCTCCGGCTGTCCCCAGCCAAACCAATCAATGCATTGAGCTCTTTGCGCTTTTTCATCTTCTTGTGCGGAGTGAGTGGAGCCCCGACTCCTGAGCTGCCAGGTTCGTACCCGACGCCCAATTCTCTTCCTGCCTTGGAGCTGCCTTCCAGGGTTGGGGATCCTGGGCCAGAGCCCCCTGGTCACTCCCACCTAGGGGTGGGACTGACCAGATCCGCCAGGGACTGGAGATTGGAGCCCAGAGGAAACTGGAACTCAGATGGGTGTGGGAAGTCACGTAGAAATGGCCAAGGAGCTGGCGACCCCAAGGGATAACGCCTTGGGCGCAGAGTGTTAGTAAAGAGGGTGGAAAGGGACCTTTATTTCCCAAAGGATGAAAAAAGCCAAGTCAAAATTTAAGGATTCTCAGGGCTGATGAAGCAGGCAATACTTCTAGGGTGCTCCAGAGGCTGGGGAAGGGCACACAAAATAGGTTTTTTGAACCTCCAGGGCAGGATTTCCAACGGAGAGTGAAGAGAAACTTGTTCTTGAATGGGAAAAGTGGGAAGGTGCAGAGCAAGAACGTGGGAACGCGTCAGTTTCTTCCTGGCTGGACAGGTGGTGGCAGGAGGGGGCTCCCTGCAGCTACAATCCCAACACTGCTTGGCCGCACAGAAAATGCCCGGGTCAGGAAGCCGGCTGGGGTGTGTGATGACCACCGTTCTCCGGCCTCTGTCCTGAAAATGAAGGGGGCCCGAGGTCGTGGAAGATCCGGAGCCCGGCTAGAAGGGCTTGGCTAGAGAGAAGCCAGTCCCGCGCCTGCGGGACCCGCGCACCGCTCTCTGGGCCTGGGGACGAGGTGCCGCGGGCGACCGCAAGCGCTCCCGCCCGGAGTTTGAGATCTCCCGCAGGGGCAACTCTCAGTCACTCACACGCGCAGACACCACTCCAGCCGCGACTCCGGCCCCTGCTCCGGCTCCGGCCGCGGCTGCTCCCGACAAGTTGCTTTTGGTGGCGGTGGCGGCGGCGGCGGCGGCCGCGGGCTCCAGACCCGGGCCATCGCTCCAGCCTCAGCTCACTTCCCCTTTTGGCAGCGGCCGCCGGTGCCGCCTGCCAGTAAGCTGCGCCCCCATTGGTCACTCGCTGGGGTGACGTCACGCCGGGGCGCAAGTTAGGGCGGAGAAGTTGGGCGTTAAAGGGACCTTTCCCTGGAGAGGGCTGGGTCGCACCTGCGGGTTAGGGTGGCCCCACCCCCCGGGGGGGGGGCGCCACCGGGACCTGCTGCTCACCTGAGCCTGGTGGAGTCCTGCATCCAGCGGAACGCGGGCGGGGCAGGCAAAGCGCCCAGCTGCTCGACCTACTTCGAAAGTTCATCGGCCGCCCAGGCCCCCAGGTGTGAACTGGACTAACCAAGCCTGAGGCTCCGCCTCTCTGACTCACACACGGGCTGTTTATTAAAAGTTTAGGCGCCCTTCACGTTAATGAACACATTCATTCAATCAATAATTATTTATTGAGAGCTTACCTACTACGTGTCAGGAGCTGTTCTAGCGCTGGGGATACAGCCATGAACAAAACCAGGGTCCTTGTCTTCCTGTATAGCGCAGCAAGATTTAGCAAATAAAAATGTAGGACACCCAGTAAAATTTGAATTTCAGATAAACAGCAAACAATTTTTTAGCATTAAGACATCCCATGCAACATCTGGGACATCCTCATACTAAAAAATTATTCGTTGTATATGTGAAATTCAAGTTTAACTGAGCATCCTGTATCTTATCTGCCAATCTATTCCTGCAGTTTATACTCCAGTGGGAGGAGAGCAACAGTAGGCAAACACATTACATGTCAGGTGGTGATAAGTGTTATGAGGATAATTGAAACATGGTCAGGTGATGGGGAGCGCCTCTGTGAAAAGGGAATATATAGTCAGATTATCAGAGGAGGGAAGGGAATGAGCTGTGCAGTGGCAGGAAGGAGTGACCAGGAAGACCTGGTGTGGCTGGTGCAGAAAAGCAAGGAGCAGAGTGGTAGAAAATGAGGTCAGAGAAACATCAGAGGCCAGAGCTTTAGGGCCTGCCTTATGGATCACTGAAAGGACTTTGGGAAAGTACTGGGGGCTTTAAGCTGAGAGGCGGTATACTCTGGCTTTTTCGTTTGTTTGTTTTTTTAAATCACTGGGCGGGGCTCAGTGGCTCACACCTGTAATACTAGCACTTTGCGGTGCCGAGGCAGATGGATCATGAGGGTAGGAGATCGAGACCATCCTGGCCAACATGGTGAAACCCCGTCTCTATTAAAAATACAAAAATTAGCTGTGCTTGGTGGTGTGCACTTGTAATCCCAGCTACTTGGTAGGCTGAAGCAGGAGAAATGCTTGAACCTGGTAGGCGGAGGTTGCAGCGAGTTGAGATCTTGCTACTATACTCCAGCCACTGCATTCCAGCCTGAGCTACCGAGCGAGACTGTGTCAAAAAAAAAAAAAATCACTTTGGCTACCTTGTAGAAAAAGGTGGGGGAGAGTGAGAGCAGTTTGTTACAGTCCAGCTAGAGATGATGCTGATAGGTTAGAGAGGCAGTAGAGGAAATGGAGAGCATTCTGGATGCTTCTTGAAAACAGAGCTAACAATTTTTGCTGATAGATTAGATGAAAGGTTTGAAGAGACGAGACATCATGGATGACTCCAGGGTTTGGAGGTAGAAAAACTGGAAGCAAAGAATTGCTATCTATTGAGATGGGAAAGAGCAGGTTTGGGACAAGCTTGAGAAGCCAATTCAATGTTATGTATAAAATTTTTCTTTTTGGTGCTGCAAAGAAAAATTAGTACTGAAACAAAGGATCTCTTAGTGAAGCATTTTTTTTTTTTTTTTTTTTTTTACTTTCTGCAGAAAGGGTACTCCCATTAGCAATCTTGTCAGGAGATTACAATGAACAAAGGAAAGCAGACATATTTATTTCTTATGGATTTGGGTTTGTTCTTACTGCTGTGTCTGATTTCCATTGGCTAGAGCCAGACCTCACAATTTAAACTAAAATCCAATGGGCCAAAAACTTGAAACTTTTAAAAACAGGTAAAAGCTATGGAGAGCAAAAAAAGGAAGTCCAAATAAGGAACGAGCATAAGCTGTGAGCTGGAACATACCTGTGAGCACGTCCAGCACAGATATATTGGTTAAAGCACAAGGACATAGAATGTAGTACGTGCCTGTTAGCATGTCTAACAGCTACACAGGATAGGGCTTCTAGCAAAAAAAGCAAGAAGGCTTTTGAAGAACGTGTTTAAAACAAACTATTATTTCTAACACTTACCAATTTTTCTTCAACAAGAAAGGAAACTTTGAAGAGGAACTTTTCTATTTCCCACAATTTTCCTCCTCTTTTACTTTATGGTTCCTCTTCAAACTTGTTTAACATATCTTGACTCAACTGTTCTGTTTGACTTTCTACGAGAAGTAACTTTTCTGAATAAGTTTGGGGAGGGTTTGAGGAGATTTTAGTAAGTTCTGTGTTTACTAGTCTTTGTACTAGCCCTTGGATTCATGGTATAATACAGCACCCAACAAGAAGTATACTTATTACAGTTGCTAAAGAAGTCAGAATTGAGGCTATGGTCTCTTTCCATTGCCCAGACCAACTTTAGAGCCAATTTGAAATAGGGTTGTTAATGCTGGAAGTTTTTGCCAACTCATTTGATAAGGCAGTAAGCCCTTGGAGGGCTTTTGTTATGCCTCCATCAGGAGCAGTGTTGTTTGGGATAAAGCTGCAACACTGAGTTTTGACCATAACACAAACACCACCTTTTTCTGCTAATATCATATCTAAAGCTGTTCTATTCTCCCAGGCCGTTTGACTAGCGGATCTTAATCTTTCAGCTATTCCTTTAACAGCATCTTTGTGTCAGTAGATGATACAAATCGCTGCTGGCTATAATAATTGTAGTTTATCAAATCTACATTTTTATTAATTGTTACCCACAAAACAACATTGACTCAAATCCTGCAGTATTTGATTCCTGGCTTTAAATTTTTCTGGCACTCTTCAAGGAACTCCAATGGCATCTAAATAGATATGGGAATCAAAAGACCCATAGGGGCTGCTTCTTTTGAGGCTTCTCTTATTTGCCTATGTTGTATTTTCTCTATTTCTGGTTGATGAGATGGCAGGGTAAAAGGGATAGCCAGTTGAACTAGAGCACAAGTACTGCTCCAGTTGTTTGTCAGTGTGTCCAGTAAAGGTCCTCCACAGTACTACCGTACATCCGCTAGGGGATAAATAAGGGCAGACTGGTGGGTCAGCTGTTGGAAGTGCCTGACTTCACTGCATCCTGTTTCGTTTCCAAGGAACACTAAGTTCTCCCCTTGTCATGAGAGATAGGAGGCGAACTTTGCTTTGGGAGATGGAGGCTGTATGGCCCTTGGGGGCTGACCCACAGGATGCTGAACTTCAGAAAATAGAGAAAGAGCTTGGCACAATTCATTATCCCAGGAGGTGGAATCTTGAAAAAGAGCTACCATGCACTCCAGATCCGCTTGATTCGAGGACCATTCTAGTGGAAAGGGAACAATCTGGCCCCCTGGCCTACTGTGTGCACAAGTGTAACAGTTGCTTTTATTTAAAGTGCGGATGGAATATTTAATCCATTCAAACCAGGCATTTGCATCTTGGTATCTTGTTTTAGTAGCTATGGTCTGTCTTAGGTCTTTTATTTCCACTATTCAAATAGAGGCTGTTTGGTATACCCATTGAGAGCTCTCTGGGCACAGGTTGGGGCCTGAAATATCAATTGGGAAGTCATCAAATATAAATGGAATTTAAAGCAAAGTGCTTTGAGCTATTTGGAAGAAAGTCACTTAAGGTAATTTTTATGCCCATATTCTTATTGTGGCAATTACACTGCCCTTGACTAAGAATACTCTGGCTAAGCCTGGGCCTGTATTTGATTTGTTTTTAAGTGTCTAGCCCAGAGGTATGCTCCTAAATAACAATGACCCAGTAAATATGTGATGACTACATACGTGGGCAGTGTTGCAGAGAGGTATGAGTGGAATTTTCGAATAGAAATCAAGAAACCTTGGACTCAATCATGCCTCTACTCCTTCCTAGGTCCATCAGCATGGAAGCTAGTTTCTCTGAGCTTCAGTTTTCTTCTCTGTAAAATGGGGATAAACACCTATTTTCACAGGACAATGAGATGATTGCTAAAGTGTTTTTGAAGCCCCAAGTCATGGCGTAATTGTTTTGTTTTTATTGTCCTCTTGTTTCTAGAGCTGCATTGCCCAGTACAATAGCCACTAGCCACATGTGGCAATTTAAGTCTACATTTAACATAATTAAAACAAAATAAAAATTTTAAATTAGTTCCTCAGTATCATTGTCTACTGTGTCTAGTGGCCATATGTGACTAATGGCTATCAGGCAGCACGGAATAGTACAATTCCACCCCACAGAAAGTTTTACTGGAGAGCTCTTCACTAGTGCTTCCCTGAAGGAATGGGGATGGACAGGTGAGGCTCCTGACTTCAGGAACCATTTCAAAAACACATCCTGTGGTCACAGAAGCCCCAGGCAGGAGAGGTGGCTGGCCCGAGGGTGGGGTGGCCCTCCTGTGTTGTAGATAATACATTCTTTCCCAGGGAACTAGGGACTGAGGAACCCAGGGGAGTGGAGCAGGACTAAGGCTATACCACCCCAGCTGCAGGGACTTCTGGTCAGCCATACCCTGTGCCTTCTGCAGATGAAGGTCTCTCCCAGCACTGGCCAGTGGGCTGGTCATGGATGGGGCAGCTGCAAGAGTAGAACTGACAAACAAGGGGGTGCTGCTGCTGGACCTGCCTCTCGGTCCTTCTGTCTGCCTGTTTGCTTGTGATCTGTAGATAACCCCCTTCCTGTGTTGGGTAAACATCACACAGGATGCAGTCACCGTTGAAAGTTACTGGTCAGGTGTTTCTCTTCCCTCAGGAGCTCTTGGATGCCTCTCTGGCCTCCTTCCTCAGACCTGGGACCCTCAAGGCCAGGGATTAAGCCACCCTACTCAGAGCAGGGGCTCTTGCTGCCCTGCCGCACCAGGACTCACAAGGTTGTGCTCTATCTTCTCCGTTGGGAATGTTCATGTTATGATCCTGGGGAGTCCTGTTAACCTATTCAAAACTTGCCTGAAATGCAATGTGAACTTGGGGAGGTCACTTTAGAGTTCTGGTGCTTCAGAGTTTCTGTCTGTGATATGGGGATGATGATATTCCTAGCCCAGCCTTCTACTTTGCATTGTTTGGGGCAGGGAATAGCATGGATGTGCTTTACATGCTGTGAAGTGTCATGCAGAGTGGGTACTTGTCTGCTGGCAGCTCTATGGGGAAGGTAGGCAAAGATGATTTCCCTGTGTTCAAATCACAGCCCATGTAACTGACAAAGCCAAATCTTGAGACCCTGGGCTACTTTGGAAGACTCCACAGAGTGCTTTCACTTGGGTAAGCTGAGGCACAGAGTAGGGTCATATACCCATGAAAGTAACCCTAGAGTACTTAACTCACAGAGTATCTGTGCAGAAGTGATTAAAAATTACTAAATGGGATTTATTATAGATTTATTCAATGTGATTTTTCAGATAACCCAGTTGTGGGAAAACATCTTCGTTTACTTAAGAGAAAGCACTGCTTCCACTTGGTCACAAGGGCCCTTTTTGACATGATCTTTTTTGATACTTTGCTATGGCTGAGGTTCGGGGGAAGGAACAGAAATGAACATTTAAAAATATTTAGGTATCATGCATTTTTGTGTTACTCTTCAATGCAATAAGTCACTCCTCGCTAGGCAAGCATCTTAATCTTCCCCTAACCAAGAAGGAAACTGTTGCTCAGAGATTGAAAGAGACTTGCCCAGGACCCACAGTATGTCAGTGGCAGATACTGGGGCTTGAATCTGGATCCCTCTGCCTCTGAAGCCTGAGTTCTGCACCCAGTGCCCAGGCCCGCCTTTGTCAGCAGCTCTTCTGAAAGGGACCACCAGCTGAAGCCTCTCAACTCTCCTGGGATGGCCCTATCTACTTCTCCCAGCCCCTTCCCATTCTTTTTGCTGCTGTGCCGGCAGCTGCATCCTGTGCCCTGATGAGGGGCCTAAGGACAATGGGAAGGGGAAGGATTGGGTGGTAGGAAAGGGGCCAAGCACGGAGCTCAACAATGGCTTCTCTGCCGGTGGGTCCCAAACAGCCGGAAGCAGCAATAGATTCACAGCATTATTGTGGGCAGAGGTGAGGGCTGCCCCTGCTGAGATTTTCCTTCTATTCCAGGCACATCCTCCTCTGAATTGCCACAAGCTTTTGTGTCTCTGCCAAGTAGTGTCCTCAGTTTCCCCATCTACGTGTCTTTAGTGTCCAAAACAGGGCCTAGTGCTGGGGGAGGGAATGGGAATCTTCCGGAGCTCTTTGCTGAATTAAAAGAGTAAATGAGACGATAAAGACTCTAAAGAGTTCCCAGGCATTGCCCTTCATCTTGATGATCCTATTTATCCATCCATCCATCAAACCTGCCCTGGTGAGCCTCTACTGTGTGTGAGGTCCTGGAGAACACAAGTAATACTCGGGCTCTGCCCTGCAAGAGTTCCCAGGAAGCAGGCAATGCTGTCTCCCTGTACCCCTTATGCTCCCCACCCTGTAAATGTCATAGAAAGGTTTATAGCGGGGGCAGGGGCAGGGGCGGGGGAGGAATAGCAAGCTGGGAGTGACTAGCTTTGTTTTAGGATGATAATAATAATCCTGGGAGGAAAGAATCTGTACTGTGACCTCCCCCCAGTCCTGCCCCTGCCTCCACTCCTGCCCCTTCCCCTGGGGCTTGAGCTGGAGTGAAGGCTGCAGCTAGCCATGGAGGGAGCCCAAGGCCAGCACCCCTGGGTTTGAATCTGAGCCTCTTCACTCACTAGCTGTGTGACCTTAGGCCAGTTTCTTTTCCTCTCTGAGTGTCTTCCTCGTCTGTAAATTGGACCCAACAGTGCTGGCCGCCTGGCAGTTTCTGTGGTAAGAATTAACTTTAAATGGTGGGCATTAAAAGGCTTCAGGGAGAATTGCTAAGTGCACTGAGTGAATAGGGAGGCTGGGAATGGAACCTCTGAGGAATCCATCGGAACTAGAAAACCTAAACAGCACAGGGTGGGAGAGAAGGTGATTGGATAGTGAAGGGAGGGCTCTTCTGACTGAGGAAGGGTCTGTGTGCATGTGCGTGTGTGTGTGACTGTGGGCCTGTGCTCCGACTGTCAAGGCTGGGTGTTTGTGGATGAAATACGCAGTGGAATATGCTGAGTCAGCAAGGCTGTGTGCGAGACCCCCGCAGAAGGCTGCCTGGGCCCTCCTGAGTTCTCTTCTGAGGGAGTAACACTGGCTCTGTGTTTCTAAGTCTAACTGGAGCTCCAGCTCCATTTCCTGCCAGCTCCTCTCTGCCTAAGACTGGCACAAGGGAGACGAAAAGAGAGGCACAGCTTTGTGCTGCCCTCTGCTGGTTTATTGGACACTGTGCTTCTTAGATGGGGACAATTTCCACACACACAAGTCACCTACATTAATCCTTGTGTTGGGTGGTGGAGACATACAATAAGGTCCATTTCTGCTGTGTGTGTTTAGGGGTGTGTGTGTATGTGTGTATGTGTGTGTATGTGTGTATGTGTGTGTATGTGTGAGAGAGAGAGAGGGGGACAAAATGTGATCAACAATATGATACAAGATGCAGAAAAGATACGAATAACATGAGGGAAAGTTTTCAAAATGTAATCATATCATTCATTTATTCATTCATTCATCCATCCATCCTATGTTTATTGTATTCCAAGACCTAACCTTTGTGCTGGAGCTATAACATGGAACAAAATGTATAAAAATTCCTATCTGCATGGACTCTACCTTCTAATGGAGTGAAACAATTAGTAAGAAAGACAAATAGGTAAATAGATAGTGTTGGATGATGAGTACTATGGAGAAAAATGAAGCAGGAACGGAGGACAGGGAGCATTGTTGGGATGATTGCAACTCTTGTGTAACATTTGAGTAAAAACCCAAAGGAGAGAAACTTTATCTTCCGAACATGACGGAGCAACTGGCACTGGACTTTCTGTCCTGCATAAATAACTAGACAACTGGAAAAGTGTATGAAACAACTATTTAGACATCAGACAGCAGTTAGCATGGAACTGTGATCCCTGAGAGAAGGAAACAAGCAAAGTGGGCTTGATGATCACCCTAGCTTTCTGTCTGAAGGCACTTTTGGACAGAGCAGGGAGGGGAAATCCAAGTGGATCATAGGGGTCTTTTTGTGTTGAAGATAGAGATCTTGACATTAAGAGAGTCTGCAGCACTATAATTTGCAGGAAAGAGTACCAGAGAGGAAGAAGATACTTAGAAAAAGTGCTCCGGAAATCTGTATAGGGGTCTCCTTTGAGTCATTGTCTAAATACTTGAGTTGTGCATGCATATGGTAAAACTCCATGAGTGTGGGCAAATAAAAACTACTGGGGAGCTATAAGCTGAACAATTTTCAGAGTTCAGGCAGGGCCAAGAGACATTGTCACAACAGTTGGAGAGCAGAGAGAGCTTATTGAACACCCAGAACTTTCAGTAGAGGCCTCCAAGGGTCTTGGTAGTAGGGCTAAACTAGCCCTAGAGTAAAGTCTACTCTAGCACTATCCTAATAAACACAAGCCTTACAAGGAACAAGTTGACGAGCAAGTAAGTTAACTCCTACCAAAACAAAACAAAATTCAACATTATTGAAAGAAAGGAAACAAAAATTCAGACCCTCAACAATAGAACATTCACAATGTCCAACATCGAATAAAATTAGATATGTAAAGAAGCAGGAAAATATGACCTATAAACAGGAGAAAAATCACTCTATAGAGTAGACTCAGAAATGATAGGAATGGTGGAATTAGCAGACACAGATTTTGAAGCAACTGTTCTAAATATACATTAAAATATTTAAACGAAAACATGAACATAATGAAGAAAGAAGTAAAAGTTATCAAATGGAACTTCTAGAGTTTAAAAGTATAATATCTGAACTAAAAATGCACCACATAGCTTAACAGTAGATTATATAGTACATATAGCATATACGGTGTATATAGCAGTCATATACTAAAGAAGAAAAGATCGGTGAACTCAGAGACATAGCAATAGAAAATATCCAAACTAGCACAAAAAGAAAAAAGACTTTAAAAAAAGAGCCTTCGTACTTGTAGAACATTATCAAATGGTCTAATTTATGTGTAACTGAGTCTTAGAAAGGCTAGGGGCAGAAAAATATTTAAAGAAGTAATAGTCCAAAGTTTCCAAACTTGAAGACCAAAAACAGTAGTCTCGGGAAGCTTAACAAATCTTAAACAGGACGGACACATGAAAAACCATACTAAGGTACATTGTAATCAATTTACAAAAATACAAATGATAAAAATAAGACATTAAAAGGAGACAGAAAAGAAGACATATATTATATACAAGGGAATAAAGTAATGATGAACACTGATTTATCATTGACCAAAAGACAATGGGATAGCAACTTCTTTAAGGAGCTGAAAGAAAAAAAAAAGAAGTCAAACTAGAATTCTACGTCTGATGACAATACTCTTCAAAATGAAGGTTAAAATAAAGACATTTTTAGATAAACAAGAGCTGAGAGGATTTATGCCACCTGTTCTGCACTATAATAAATATTAAAGGAAATTCTTCAGGTGATAGTAAAATCAAACCAGCTGAAAATTTTGATCTATACCAAGGAATGAAGAGCACTGGGAGTATTAAATCCAGAGCTATTTTTCTTAGTTAAAAATTTTTTAAATGGATTACTTTGAGCTAGAGTAAGAATATGTTATGGTGTTTATAACATGTAGAAGTAAAACAACAAAGGATGGTATGGAAAATATGAAAACATATTGTTGTGTTTCTTCAATATGCATGAAGTAGTAGAATATTGTTTGAAAGTAGGTTTCAATAAGTCACAGCTGTATATGGCAAATCCTAGAGAAACCGCCAAAAACAAAAAATTAATGACTAATGAGCTAATGGTGGAAATAAAATGAAATAGTGAGAAATATTCAATCCAAAGGATGTCAGGAAAAGAGAACAAAAGACATACCAAAATTTGAGAATAGTGACTAAAATTACTTAGAAGAAAATTTTATGGTTCTAAATGCTTATATCAGAAAAGAGAAAAGGTTGAAAGTCAATTATCTAAATTTCTGCCTTAATACACTAGAAAAAAGGAGCAAATTAACCTTACAATAAATAGAAGGAAGGAAATCATAAAGATATGAGTGGAAATTGAATAAATAGTCAACAAACAATAGAAGCAAATTGAATCAAAGGCTGGTTCTCTTAAAATATCAATAAAATTAGTATGCCTCTAGCTAGACCAATAAATAAAAAAAGAGAGAAGTCACAAATGACCAGTATGAGGAATGAAAGAGGAACATCACTACATATCTTTCAGAGATAAAAAGGTAAGACAATATTTTGAAAAAACTATCTGCCAATAAGTTTGACAACTTAGATGAAATGGACACATTTCTTGAGAATCACAAACTGCCAAAGCGTACTCAAGAAAAAAAATAGACAATTTGAATTGTCCTGTATTTATTAAATAAATTAAATTTGTAATTAAAATATTTACCTCCACCAAAAAGAAATAATAAGGGAAGAGAAAAGCCAGACCTATATAGCTTCACTGGTGAATCCTATTAAACATGTGAGAAAGAAATAATGTTAATCTAACACAAACTCATTGAAAAAACATGGGAGGAGCGAAATTTTCCAGCTAATTTTTGTATTGTATTGACATTAAAACTAGCCAAAAACATTACAAGGAAAGAAAAGTACAGATAATGTTCTCTCACAAAAAAGATGCAAAAATATTTAACAAATATTACCAAATTGAAACCTGCAACATATAAAAAAGATATATTATGACCAAGTGGTGTTCATCTTAGAAATGCATCTGAAACAATGTAACATTGGAAAAATCAATTTAATTCATGATATTATAGAATAAAAGAGGAATACAATATGATTATCACAATATATGCAAAAAAGACATGTAACAACATTCATCATCTAGTCATCACAAAACCCTAAGCAAATTAAGAATAGAAGGAAACTTTTTCAATGTGATAAAAAGCATTTAAAAAAGGCTACAGCTTTTTATACTTCATGCTGAAAGAGAGAATACTTTTTCTCTTGGATTGGAAACAAGGTAAGGGTGTCTGTTCTCACAACTTTTATTCAACATTGTACTGAGGCCTAGTCAGTGCCATAAAAACACATCGCTAGATATGAGACATAAAACTGTCTTTATTTATTGACGATATAATCACATAAATGAAAACTTTTAAAAAAATTTTTATTATTTTTATTTTTTAAAAATATTTTTGGAAAGAAAGAGAGAAAAGAGGAAAGAAAGAAAGAGTGAAAGAAAGAAAAAAAAAAGAATGAGAGAGAGAAAGAAAGAGGAAGAGAAAGAAGGAGAGAGAATGGGATTCTTGTTCTATTGCCCAGGCTAGAATGCAGTCTAAAAATGGGTATTAAAAACCTCTTTTATTCCAATAATTGTGCTTAGCAATGGAGACAGGAAGGAATAAGGGATGAAAATAACAAACAAGCAGCCAACCAATATTTTATTTAAACCTGTGAAATGCTATGCAATTGCTGAGGAGTGATTTACTTCCAATTATGTGGTCACTTTTAAAATAGGTGTAA